>VUQS01001947.1:13644-41410 GCA_015108495.1 Heterochromis multidens | reverse complement strand
CAGAAGAATTAAAGTTAAAAAAAAAAAAAAAAAAAATGACAAGGGGAGGATCGAGGATGAGGGTTGGAAGCTGTATGAGTTGGGCAATTTGGGTAGAGCAGAAAATGCCAATCCAGCTTAGATCCACAGATCATTAAAAACTGCAGTCTTCTTCTGACAGTTGTGCAAATGTTGGAAAAACTAAGTGTATAGAACCAATATCCATTTCTTTCGCTGGTTTTTGGGCGTTGATGCTCTGTATTTTTTCTGTATTCGCCCCACTGAGGGGTGCGGGTGATGACATGAAACCCTTTCAATGTGCATTATCGCAGCATCAAGGACACGAGATTCATGACAACTTGTAAAGGTGACAATTGTGCTTGGTGATGGTAGGACCTGTCATCCAGATGCTAGTGAAATGAGCTCTCTCGCTGGTACTTTGGCTCTCACTGGATTTCGAAAGACTTCATGTATGGCTGGGTGGTGACATTACCTTTCAAAATGTCAGTTTGGCATTCGCCTTCTCTTGTAAAATCTGATTTATTTAGAACAAAGGTGGGAACAGAGTTGAAACCCAATGACAGAGTAATTAACACTGCCGAGGTTCTGCACTTTGAAGAAGCAGAGCAATGTGGAAATTATAAATAAGGCCAGTAACCCCCCCAAAAAAACACAATTGAATATACAATTTGATGTGTTATTCCACCAGTTGTCACATAACTTCAGGCCTTTTGCTTGGAGCTTTAAAGCCACTTTAAAGCCAGCTGTTCTTTTAAGTTCATGAAGTTGCATGAACTTTTAAGAGGCTGAGTGACTCATGTTTATTTTTGTCCATCTTGTTCACACTGGCCAAATATTCTTCATCTGCTTTGGCTTCTTAATTTGATCTCATCTTGGTTTCACATCCTATAGGGTTAAACAAAGTATAAACAAACCCCAGCACCTGATTGCCTCAGTGGCAACGATTCCTGTGATTCATGGCTGTAGTAAGAATGGAAGGTGGGTTGATATGATGGTGTTGTGATGTGGTGTTAACATTTAAAAACATGACAGATTCTGGGGCAAAGAAACACTTTTATTTTAAATATATGATTTAATTTCTGAAATGTACATTGCAAATATGGAGATGATAATAGTCAATGCTGATCATAATTGGAAAATAAGACTTTTTTTTATTGTAAGAAAAGTGAAAGCAAAACAAAAACTCCTCTTTTCAAGGTGAAACTTTGTTTACTAAACCAACTGCACATGGATGAGTAATGCTTAAAAGCTGAGTTTATTTTGTACATATGAGTATGTCCCCAAAAGCACATGGAAAGGGCCAGACAACCATCAGAAGGCTCTTTGAAGTGCTCTGTCGGGCCACCATGGATTACCCACACACAAGTATTCACAAATGCACTCTTGAGAAAGTCATTGAGGGCACTGTTTTCTCATTCACCTCTGCACCTGTTTATACCTTTCTCCCATTCTTCCTTTTTTCCATGTCTGAGTGAGTCCGAGTCATCAAAAAAAAAGAAAAAAAAAGAAAGAAAAACAGCGTGGGTGAATCTGAGCAGAGAAACATCCTCTGGGTCTTTTTCCTTTTTTAAAAGAACTCCTCCAGATCTCATGTTTAATTTATGAAGGAGGACTCAGGCGTGATACGTTCTGGCATGACAGGCAGAGTCCATCTTTGACTGGGAAACGTGGATTGGACCGGACCAGGGGTGATGTGCCAGTCTCCATCAGGGCCCCGGGGAGCCACAGACTGGTCAACAGCTGGGGGCGAAATCAACCCTTTCATTGGAACCGGAGCGTGGTTAATTAAACAAGTTCCCCTTGGTCAGAAAGCAGCTGGAGTTGGTTTACTCCATGTGCCAGTCAGTGCCAGGCTGGCTGGAAGGCACACTCCACCACACAAAAGGAGAGAAGATGAGACACTGTTCTTCAATGTAGGAATGCACAGAGCACAAGAAACACATGAGAGGATGTTAATGTTTGGGTGTATTCAGATTTTAAGATTCTGAGCCTAAGAAGAGGAGTGGGATGTGCTTCCTTTGGCTCACCCACATCCTACTGTAAGCATCAGTCCACAACCCACACCCTTAAACCCAACTCCACAGTTTTATGTGCAAGCGCATGATGAACAAATCTAATTTGTTTTAGGCTCTCCAGATCTGCATATTTACAGTGCAGACAAACATACCAACACGCACACTTGGCTTAAACACAGCCACAAACAAACTCAGACGAGTGAAATCTTGTCAAGCTGAACACCGAGTAAAGATTAGGCATCCTTGTCCGCCTTCACAGCCTGAGATGTCGTGGTCAATCCTGGGGCAATTTCAGGGAGAAAGATGGCAGCTGATAGTTGATGGAGAGGATGTGAGAGAAACAAGCCGTAGTCTGAGTGCTAAATCAGTGCTAGGGTTGCAAACTGGGGGAGGGCAAGAAGACGAGCAAGAGAGGAAGCGAGGGGGGGGAAGCTGGGTACAAAATAGCCAATTTCATAGTACACATGTGGATTAAGTTCCCTCCTTTGAAAATGCTCTGGAATGCCCATGTACCAATTACACCCTGGTGGTACAGGCGGGAGCTGTGGGGCCATGTTTTTGGATGTTCTTGCGCCTGTGTGTGCTCGGGCTTGCCAGATTGTCTGCGGGCAGCATTTGTGCCTGCTTTGATTCAGTGCCAGTGAGGCCTTGCAGGCTCTTGGCATTCTGACACCTCCCCATCAATACGCTGGCACTATGTGGTAGGGGGTATCAAAAATGACCCAATTAGAGGATGGCAATGTGTTCTGACAGGCACTACCTGCTTGGGTGTGTTTAACCCTGCCATCTTTTGCTACCTCTCTTTTTCTTTCTTTCTTTCTGTTTGCTGTGCACTTTCAAACTCTTCACACTCTTTCTGTGTTTCCCCTACTGCATTTTCTGCTTGCAACTGGTGACAATGGCACAGAAGTGAGTGGGTCTGCCTGTCTTGACACCCTCTTTTAATGTTTCTTTCAGCTGTTTGCTGTAAACATCCCAGCACGTTGCGAGTGTTCATATACGAGGGGATTGGTTTTGACTAAGAACACTGTGATTAGAGCTCTCAGTGACAGAAACATTATCCACAGAGTTGGCTTGTCAGTGTTCATTGCGCTGACTGACAAGTCTCTGGATTTCCCATTCTCTTTTTCTATGTCTCTGTTTTTCCTTGCTCTCGATTTTCTTGATCTGACTGCCTTTTCCACGAGCAGCTGGAGTTTAGTAGGAATCACTGCCAGTGTGTGACAGTGTCATTTGATCTGTTTGCAGTATGACTGTGGATTCTTAACAAATTTAAAAATGCGTTACACTGTGTCTTACAAATATGTGGAGCCATTAAGAACACTTCAAGTAGAACTTACTAGTTTATTTCAAGGACATTAAGCAAATTCTTTGTTTTTTCTGGAAATGAATCTAAGATTTTGATGCTCTATAGCTATAAATTTAGCCTAAAATTGAACTTGCTTTTGCAATTACCTCCTTCAGTTAATTAATGAAGGTAGTCCTTTGATTTGAAAGAACGGATGAAAACAATTACTGGCATTAATTTTCTTCCTTAAATGACACAAACCAACCTGCTTTTTTGCTTTTTTACATTAGTTCCAGTCAGTCTAATTATATTTTTCCACCTCTATCCTGAATTACTTTTAGTTCCTTCTCATTAGATTTAATGCCTCACTTGCTCCATCTGAGAGCAGACTATGAAGGTTTGGCATCTGATGCCCTCTGGCACCATACTCGTGAGCCGAGCCCTCACAGGTCTTGACTGGCATGTTGGAGCAAGCTGCCAACCTAGATGGGCAGTTGGCGCCAGGTCCACTACCAGCTGGTGAGGTTCTGTGCCATTCTCAGGGCCATCATGCTCATCTGTCAAAACTCCTATGACTTCTCCTCCAATTTGTATTTAACACAAGTGTCATTTGCTAATTTGCTAGTTGAAAATTTGCATCTCAGAATAAATGTGTTCTCACTGAAGTAACAGAAAAGGATATATTCCTGTACATGGAGCCCTGGTCACTGTGAATCCTTGGTCGCAGTATCCCTACACTCGACCCCCACCAGTTTCTCTCACAGCAATAACCTTTTATGTCGTATACTGTACCTGTGTATATTTGTGTACTTTCTTGTAAGTCTGCTTCTCCTGCTGATTGATTGGATGTGCAGGTTAAATGACCAAAAAAGCTTTTAGGAATAGGACAACTCCTTTTTCTTAAGGCACCTGTTAAGTTGTTTGTTGCCAGGAGAAACAGACACTTCATCATGCTGCTGTAAATTATTTCCTTGCTCTCTCACCTCGAGCTCCCTTTTCCCCGTTTCATTTTATTGGGGGGATATTTTAGCCATAGACCTCCCGTTTTTTAGTGGAAAAAGCCAGGACTGCTAAAAAGGATGTAGTGCTGTTTCAGGACAATAGCTTATCTACAAGTAACAGGGGCCTCGGCTAATTTGTACAACTTGCCACATCCTGCCGCAGCACAACAGCTGAGTGCTTTCAGAGAAAGACTGATTTGACTTTGGCCATTATCTTTTGATAGATAAGGGGTCTGCAGGTGCTTTTCTCGTCCCTCAGGGTGTGGTTTTGAAGATGGAGGACATGTTTTTACCCATTGACATTGATGCAATACAACCCAGAAGCAAGGGTACTAATGTCTATATGGAGTCCACTCAATCCTGATGCCTAGTGTCCTCTTCTTGCCCTGGCCACAGCCTGCGGAGCCCTATAACCAAGGAGTGTGCCCACCAACCATGAGTCATTAAGGCCTGTGTTTAGACAGAGCTAGGGGTCATTGTGGTGGAAGGTAATGTATAGTCTCAGGATAGTCTCACAAATCAGAGGCGGTCCACTCTAAACTGCTTTTTTTCTCCTAGAAAACAAAGAAAAGAGTGAAAAGAGAAAAGTAAGAGGTTGCAGATACAAAGGTCCAAGCAGAAACAATTTTGGGTACATTTCAGAACTCATTTAGTCAAAAATTATGTGTTGATTACTCCAAAATATCTTTAAATATAGGCAAAATGTTTTGGTGAAATGATCATATTACTGTGACTGCAGGCAAAAAAGACTAAAACTGTTATTTATCTCGGATAAGTGGAGCCATTCCTGTAGGTAAGTTTTGAATGGCAAGAGTTCACGAGTATTGGGGGGAGGGAATCCACACTTTGCAATTAATTAAAGTAAATCCTTTCAGTGTAGTTTTTACCACATTTAAAAGCTTGAAACTTGACCATTAACCTCCAAATGGATGTGAAACACCACTAGTGTTCCCCTTCGCCTTTCTAAACACAATGTGCCACAGAAAGGACTGTAAAATGAAATGATGAGTTTTAAATGTATTTTTTCAGGCAAACTCAATTAGCAACATGTTTTTTTTCTCCCCTTTTGCAAAGAGCCCTACATTAGCACCAAGGCTAGTTATTATTTCCAGCGCGGACATCTTTACAAATCATTTCTCTTTGCCTTTCCGCCGCAGCCTCTTGTGTTCCACTGTGTTCCAAAGTAGGCTCCAATTATGAAAGCATTAAAAATCCTGGTGAAGGATTTAGGTACATTACACCACTCAATGACATTCTACTCGCCATTATGTTATTAGCAGAGTGCTATGTGTAAAAAGGGCCTTTAATTGAGAAAGTGTTGTAGAAAATACATTTAAAACAGCCACTGTTCCCCTACCTCTCAGCCTCTTTTACTGGCAGCTGTGCTCACTATGAAAAGCTTCTCATCTCGGCCGATTTGGCTAAAATCCCTCACTCATGACAGGTCTTTAAGGGCAAGACCTACAGAAATACAGGTATTCACACATTCAGGAACAAATGTTCAGGCTTATTCTTTGGTCTAAAATTCTCAAATTTCTTCCATAGAAGCCCTTTATATTAAGTCAACTATGGGGATTAAGATTCTGTCCACAAAACCGAGGTGTTAATTTTAATACTAGAAGTTGAGCTCTTGTTTTGGCATTTTTGGTAAGAAAAAAAGTACATTACACTAAAGTTAGTCAGTTATAAAATGTGTTAACAACAAATTTTTCTATGTTATAAATAGATTTCTTTCTTCATGTTGGTCTGAGTTCATTGTCAGTGGCTATTTTCTAACCGTGTGAATTATTTCTCTGTGCATAGTTATGCATATTGTCATTACCAGCATTTCCCAATACATGTGCACATTGGATATACTTGCATGGTGACAGCATTTTATATATATATATACAGTATATCAAACAGTATTATATGTGGACAATTAAACTGCTAATTATCAATGGTCACAGATTGAAAATACAATTGCTGTTTCTTCAATTAACAATCAAACCGACTACTAACTGGCACAATCCTAGTGTGTTTACGTTCATTCACTGGACACTTTATAAGGTACACCTTGCTGGTACTTGGTTGGATCCCCTGTTGCCTTCAGACGTATCCTTAAGTCTTTGTGGCAACAAGGTGCTAGAAACGTTCCTCAAAGATTTTGGTCCATATTGACATGATAGCATCACACATTTGCTGCAGTTTTTATCGGCTGCACATCCATTATGCAAAATCTTTTGTTCCACCGCATCCCAAAGGTGGAACAAAGTTGGATTGAGATCTGGTGACCAAGGAGGACATTTGAGTACAGTGAAGTCATTATGTTCAAGAAACCAGTTTGAGATGATTCGAGCTTTGTGACATTATCCTGCTGGAAACAGCCATCAGAAGATGGGTACATTATGGAAATAAAGGGATGGATATGGTCAGCAACAATAATCAGATAGGCTGTGGTGTTTAAGCAATGCTCAGTTGGTACTGAGGGGCCCAAAGTGTGCCAAGAAACCAGCCTAATGCAAGGCTGGATGGATCCATGCTTTCATGCTGTTTACACCAAATTCTGACCCTACCACCCAAATGTTTTGGCAGAAAATGAGAAAGGCAACATTTTTCCAATCTTCTACTATCCAATTTTGGTGAGTCCTTGCAAATTGTAGCTTTAGTTTCTGGTTCTTAGATGACAGTAGCATCCACTGAGGTCTTCTGCTTCTGCATCAACAAGGCATTTTTGCCCAAAGAACTGCCGCTCACTGGATTTTTTTTTCTCTTTTTCAGACCATTCTCTGTAAATCCTAGAGATGGTTTGTGGAAAAATCTCAGTAGATCAGCAGTTTCTGAAATAGTTAGACCATCCCATCTGACGTCAACAACCATGCCACATTCAAAGTCACTTAAATCACCTTTCTTCCCCATTTTGATGCTCAGTTTGATGTTAAGCAGGCCATCTTGACCATGTCTACATGCCTGAATTCACTGAGATGCTGCCATGTGTTTGGCTGATTAGATATTTGCATTAACAATAAGTTGAACAGGTGTGACTAATAAAGTGTCTGGTGAGTATGTAAGTATGTGTAACAAAACTGTATGTGAAAAAGGCTGTTGTTAGAGTCACAGCTTCAATGTTTGTTTTCGTCAAAACATTTTTTTCAGTTCATCTGATTTATAGATGATTTATAAACCCATTACAACTTTAAATTTTATGAAAAATAGCTTTTTCTAAATAAAGGAAAATGTGCTGCATGTGTCCCCACAGATTGAAACAGTGTGACATCTTTCTTTTATGTAAAAAAAATCTTTTTGTAATATGGCAGAGTAACAGATGGAGTTTGGGTTCTGTCGTGCACTCCATCCACACTCCCTGTGTGTCATCTGTCATTACATTCAGGTCATTGTTCGGAGTTCAGTGGCAGCGTGACTGAGTTAGCCACGGCTTGACAACGGATTGTGTTTCACACAGAAATGGAGAAAATATGCAGACACCCCCAGTACTCACAGGGGATATTGTGCTATTAGTTTTCTTAGTTCAGATTCCTAAATTAGCACTAAGATGTTGTACATAATTATCGAATAGAGCAGATCACAACAGACTTTTGCTAAGGCTTTTTATTATGTTACCGTATATCTATCTGTCATGTGAAGTATGCCTACTGTCATGGATGTTTTTCTGGATGACATCTATGATATTTACTCAGTTACCTTACAAGCTCACAAATAGAATGCATATCAAGAAACAGAGCTTAATATTCTATTGTATTATAAGCCAGTTTTATTTCCTACTTGGATTGTGTATTTTTCTTTTCACCAATAACAAAATCATTGTCAATATACAACCCACAACAAAAGAGAATAATCGCTGAAAATATGAATATGACATACATATTGGATTATCTTGCTAAAAGAATAGTAGAGGGTTGAGATGGCTGAGATGTAAAATGTAAAAAGAACGGGAAAGAATAGGGATGTTCCTGGTGACTAATTTCCTAGTCAATTAAATTCAACAGAAAAATCAGAGCCATCGACAAGTCTAAAAGAAAGAAAATACTCAGAAAACTGTTAAAATGGAGTGCAGTTTAATGGAAAAGGTTAAACGATGTCTGCACAAATATTGCATATGTATTTAGTGCCATATTAAGAGCCGTTATTTGCAAAATGTCAAAACGTCACCAGTGCTAGCACCGGAAGTCTTCTATCCTGAATGATGTCCGCACACCTGCGATGATTACACAGCAGTATCATCTAAGTTTTTAACTTACATGTTTACAGCTGCCTTTCACAGAGAGAGCAGTGCTGCAGCCCCACTTACTGGCAGGCGGCTACATAACATCTTAAACTCAACAAATAACTGATAATTTTCATTTTCACCTTAATTTTATTGGCCTACAAAGTAGAGCACAGGATTACACTTAGCCACCCTGGCAATCACTTATCCAACCTGGGAGAAGTGGCCAACACCCTTTTTTTGTTACAGTCACCAACTTGCTTCGCTTGTGCAGCTCCATCCATCCCGAAAGGTAGACTTTTCTAATACATTTGTTTGTAAAGAGAATCAGTGTTATGCAGCTACTCACCACTACACCCAGGAGCTCCCCCATCGCTCTGTGATTGGAAACTGTAAACAAGTAAGGTGGTAAGTAAGACAGATGGCAGCGATTATTTTAAAATAGTACAAAATTGTTAGTTTGCAGATAGATTGTGCCAGAGTTAACTGGCATATAACCCCTTGATTGAAGTTGTACACTAGTCAAATGGTCGAGCAGTAAATTAATTGCCCAGAACATCACTAGTTAAGTCACATGTTTTTTTTCGCTCTGAAGTATTAGAACATAGTTCTACACTAGAGGTGCCGATATGAGATAGGGTTTTAGGTACCAATTGGCCATTGGCCATTAAATGCCAAGTATGCCTCCGTGGCTTCTGACTGCTGCATGCATTTTTTTTTTTTTTACATTTTTTCTTTTCTGTTATTCAAGTCAAGTCACCTTCATTTATGTAGCACACTTTGAAACAAGAGTTGACCCCAAATTTTTTTCCAGTTAAGGCAGACATTCCTGATCTCTTAAAACACAATCACAAAAACACAAAAAGCCACATAAACAACATGATTCAAATATATGCAACGCAAAAATTAAATTAACAATAACAATTTGATAAAAAATAAAATAATATAAAAACCCTGGAAAAAAATTAAGAGTCAAATACAAAATAAATACATAAACAGAATCTAAAAATAAACCACCAAGTAAAAGGGCAGTAAGAAAGATGAATAACTGTGACAGTCTAAAGTAAGTAATTAGTACTTTATATGGACTAGAGTTTTTGTGGCTTATTTAGGAATGAATAAATATTGCATCTTCCAGAACTGTTAAAGTGAGAAAAGGCAAACACATAATGCTGCCTTAGATGCAGGAGCACTGGGTCTAATGCAGGGACTCCAGAAGAACACTTTTATATCTTCACAGCAAAGCTCCATCTGAGCAGGCTGCTTGAATAATGGTCACTGTTTGTGGTAGAAACTCACAAGAAAATAAAGAACAATACCATGCAGAACTAGTAATATCCATGAATGGCCTTCATGTCATTAAAAGTGTCTGTACCTATGATTGTAAATGTTTAAAATGCAGTGTAATTCCTATTACACTAATGTTGAAAGGAGTTTAGACTTATAATCCAAGTATCTTTACTGTATATTTATACTGTATTGTAGACTGTATGTAATGTAACCACCTTGACATCACCCATCTGTGAGTTCTGTATTTCGATTCCTGCACTTTAGCTTTATGAAAATCACCAACTTTAATTTTATGAAGCCAGAAGTGAATATATTTGGACAGTCCTAACTTAACAGGAAATTCTAGCAAAAAAGAAAGAAAAATGAATACTAGAATTTTACTCACTAAAATTGGAGCACTAACATCTGGATGGGCTACATTATTTGTCAGATAATTCCATTAAAATACTCTAAAAGGCACCAACTCTACTGATAGAATCAAAAGGTTTAATTCAGTGGTTCGAATTAGTGGGAAAAGTGCAGTGTAATGTAAAAAATAAATAAATAAATTATATGTATCATGAAAGTTTGCACTTTTTAGCTTTTAATAGCAAGTTGAATATTTTGCACCTTAAGCTTTTTGTTGGGAAATGTTGTTTGTTAAGTAAAGAAACAAACAAAAATAAAAACAATTAAATCCTATACCCTCCAGTTGAAGGCATGCATCAATGATGGCACTCACACACACATGCAACCATTTTAATTCTGTGGCACATATTTTTATGTTATATTAAATTAGCTAATATCTACACCTCCATTCATCTATCTGTTCATCTACCCATCTACCTCTTTATCCATATCCTCTTAATCCATCCCAGCATCTCAGCTTCCAGTGCTTTCCCTTTAGTGGTTGATGGGACAGGTTATTAGTAATGCTTTTTGTGTCTCTTTGGCCTTGCTCTAGCCCTGCAGGGTCAGGGCTAACATAAAGTCTGCTTATTATATATCTATGCATAAATCTAACTATAAACTGACCTGACAGTGTGTGCAGTTCTTAATGCACATGCTCTCCTTGGATATTTGTGTGGTTGTGTGAGAACGCAGTGACACTGAAGCTGTGTAGTGTGTGTCTGTGCGCACATAGTTACATATGTACCTCTTTGGCTTTTTGTAACTAGTGTTGATGATCACTCCTGATCCTTTAATGGTGTAGTACTTACATTGTACAAGTGGCAAGTATTCACCAGAACCAAAACCTTGTGCCATTAATGGCAAAGGTTCATATTCTGATAGCACTGCCTGGCTTAATGTCATGCTTTAACTGCATGTTTAACCTTCTAGTGAATAAAATAAATCCCTTGAAATCCATTTATTAATAAGAACTATTGACCAGCAGCATTGACTGAAGCTCAAGAGTCTGGATCCAATAAAATCTGTTAACCTTGTGGCTGTTAGGAAGTGTGGAGTCAAACCTGAAAGAAGCAGAGAGAGGGAGAGAGAAAATGCATTTTTTAAAAATAGTTTCTTTTGCATTTAATTTTAGCCTTAGTACAGTTTAACACAACCAAGCAATCACTGATTTCTTTAAAAGTGATGGAAATTGTATAAAGTCTGTATAAATTCATTAGCTGCTACATTTTTTCAGTTTTATTATATTTATTATAGAGTCTTTGTACTTCTAACCAGCTATAATTGTGGCCAACTGTTCTGTCATAATTCATCACACCTTCCTACACCTTCATACCTCACAACCACATTTTCTTTGTGTGTGTGTGTGTGTATCTGTGTATATTTGTGTGAGTGGAGCTCTGTCTTTCACTGCTGGTTAGGGGGCTAACACCTCTTTCAGGTTAAGCCTTTTTTTTCCACCTCAAAAAAAAAAGAAAAAAGAAAAAAAAAGAGAACGAATAGCAGCATTTTGTGTTCCCTCCTCCCTCCTTCCTTTCCTTGCCTTTCCCCACTCATCTGTCAATGAAAGACACAGTTTTGCCACAAGGCATTGTGTGTTTAGCAGTGGTGCCAGCAACTGCCATTTGGGTGCAGAGAGGCAAGGGGATCCACCCCTTTGAACTGCTGCCAAGCCAGCCAGCTTGCACCTTCTTTAATAACTTCCCCCGAAGGCACTTCCTTCTTTTTCTCTACCTCTTCTCTCTTTTTTCCCCCCTTTCTCTCATTCACTCCCACCCTAGTGCTTCTTCTATTTTTTTTAAATGACTGCAGTTTTCACGGGTAAAGCTGTGATGCTGATAAGAAAGGTAAGGCTGCTTTTAACTGACAGCCTGACATCAAATCTGGGCAGAATACACACACAAATGTGAATGGGGTTAACAGCATGTGTTGACTTGGAGGGAGAGGCTTATGGAGTGTGTTTTCCAAAAATAGGATTTGGGTTTTTTTTTTTCTCAACTGTATGAGTCAATGAGTTCTTTTGTTAATTTATAAACATGTTCAATACAAGTCCATTAAGACACACAATTACTTTCTAGTATGCAGTACTTTATTCTCAAAGCATTTTGCTTGATTGGACAAATAGATTACAAAAGGAAATATATTAAAATAAATAAAAATAATAATTTTGATACACTTAAAACTGATGCAGGTCTACACCTCAAAAAATAAAAAATAATAAAAAAGAAGGAGAATGCATGAATAAGTACATTTTTATTAGTGTTACTCCTGTCTTACTACTATTAAGGTAAAATGTAAACTGTTCCTTCAAGTTGTATAGCAGTCAGTAATTTATTATTATTAATTGGTGCATCCTCATTTTTGCCCTATCTGACTGTGATTCTTCTTCCTTCTATCATGGACCGCCTCTGTGGCCAATGAGATGGGTTAACTCACACCATAAAGGCACTCTGTGAACTCCTAGTCTGTCAGTTCCACTGTACAACACCGTGGCCCCAGGACACATGAGCTAGAATGGAGAGTTGAAGAGAAAAAAACAAGGCAGAAAAACCTGGTTAAAAGTGCAGTAGGCAATAGGTGTCACATTAAGGGTGTGTAATACACTATGTCACCTCAATTGCGTATGGCCCATTAAAGCTATAACCTCATACACCGTGGCGTTTATTTTGTCACTAGGGATTATTTGGAACAAACGCGCTTGCAGGGGAATTTGTGTGTGTGTGTGTGTGTGTGTGTGTTTTGTTGTATTCTGTTTTCAAGTATTGGAAAATTTATTGTTTGTGTACTGTGATTGTTGTGGCCCTGATGTATATTATCTTCAGGGTATTTCTCTCTCTAAATCCATGGTCACAATTTTTTTTAACATGCAGACATCCTGTGTGTATGTGTGTGTGTGTGGACATGGTGCATGCTTTGCATGATGTCAGTGGAAGTGTATTAAAGGATAACGTTTTTTAGGGGAGAAGAGGGGTGGGTGGGATGTAAATACAGGCATGAGCCCCCACCTCTGCCACCACCACCTCGTCGTAGTCGTCCTCCTCCTTCTCCTCCTGTGTGAGGGTGAGCCAGCTAGGGGGTGACCTTGCCCGGTGTAATTAAAGTGAAACACCTTGACTTGTCACCATTGCCTGAGACAGCTTAAATCTCCCTAATGTAAATGGAGGCTGCCGCTGACGTTCTGCTAGGCATGGCCGCGGAGAAGATACAAGCGCTGGTGATCCATCTCTGTAGCAGTGCACACACATGCGCTTACACACAAACACACATGCCCTCGCTCTTCCTCTTTTCTCTCTCACTCTTTCTCTCTCTTTCTCTCTCTTTTTCTGACATGAAGAAATGTACACAATCCTGTTCTTTCTGTCTTTTATTAACACCCTCCTTCCTTTCTTCTTCTTGCACCCATCCTTGGCAATCTGCAGCTCTTATCCCATCTTGCTCTCCACAGCCTTTATTTATTTTACATTGCACAGCACAGTGCTTACTGTTAAGGCAGCAACAGTGCTTTTCCAAATAGCTCAGATGTTGTGATGAAAAGAGGCACAAACATGCAATTATTCAGACTGCAGTCACATTATTAGCCATATCAGAAAAGACACAATATCAATAGTTTTGCTGTTGTTACAACAATGTCTGCATTATAATTCTTTAGAGGACACTTTATAGTATGTCAGAACTGTACTGCATGAAGCTTATTTGTGTTTGAAAGTTTCCCACACTGCTCTGCGGGTTGTCTGACTTTGTAGGCCACCAGATCAGGTTAATTCACTGGTCCTGTGTTCTCACTGAGGGCACACACTGCTCATATCAACTGCCAGTCATTTTGGGAGTAGAGGTGGATAGGGGTACAGAGATGGCAATTAGCAGTGAAATTCTGTTGACTTTGCCCTTCAATTAAAGCTCTGTAACACAAAAGTCTTGTTGACCCGTCTGTTCCGCCCTCCATTATAAGTCATGGCAACACATTGCTGAAAGATGGCCTACTAAATTCCAGGCTCATTTGCAGTTCAGGGAACCAGGGACTGCCTGAAACAAAAACAGAAGCAGGACCAGGGGCTCCTGCCAAAAAACCGCCCTGTCTGAATGCCACAGTGGCATGTGAAAGAATGCTATGTGTCCCCTGTGCCAACTTTACCAGTTGCCGATGCTGTGTGCCAGCACCTCTTCCCTCTCGTGCCCTGCCTGGTCAGTGGGCAGCGTGACAGCAGACAGACGCCCATCATGTGTCTGCACCAGGCATCGTGCCCTCTTGCCCTGATCCCTGGGGGAATGGAGCTACTGTCCCATACTACTCCCAGGGACATCCCATGGATTGTGGGTGGTGCCAGGCAGTGGATATATCCACACACACACACACACACACACACACACACACACACTGATGGATTTGAGGAGGCCCAGTGGTTTCATGGCAGTTCCCAATCAAAAAGGAAATAATTCTGGCAGAGAGGGTTGTTTCTCTGTTTTTCTTGCCCTCCAGTAATGCCTGTGCTTGCGACCTTTCTCCTTTAGTAGATATTTTATTAATATCACCTGTGAGTAGGTGCTGATTAAAAATACAGTCTTTAAAATCTGATTGTCTTACCCATTTTACTATTTTATTTTATGTGAATATAAAATTGTGAAGAAATATTTAAGCAGTTTTTGAGAGAAATGACAAGAAAGAAAATCAGATCATATTAGCTCATCCACAAAAGCAAATCCATATTTTACCATCTTGACTTAAAGTCCCAGACTGAAAATATATACCCCTGCCTGCGTGCTGTAGCATCATAGACAAGTACAGGTTTAGACAGCGTGGCAACAGAGAGAGACAACAAACAAGCATGCTGCTATTGTGATGGACAGCCTCCACTGTGAGGTTCAGTATGTCAATGTGTTCAGCGTGTGATGTAGCAACTTCTCCAGCCGTGGGGGTCTGTTGGAAAAAAAAAAAATGAACGAGCAAGAAAGAGATCGTGGCAGAGAGAACAAGAGAATGAGAAATGAGCTCAGGTGGGTCCGACATCTGCATTCACTTCCTGTCTTTTTCAGAAGGGAGGGAGAGGAGAAAAGGAGGGGTGGTGGTGGTGCAGGGTGGGGAGGGGACTGAAGAAAACAAGTGCGAGATGAAGGCCTTTCTGGAGGCTACAAAGGAGCTGTACACTGGAAAAGGGCTGGGGAGCCCTCAATGGGACTGAAGAACACACAGACAAAACTTGGGAAGGAAGAAGGCATGCCTTACAATGCCACTGGGCCCCATGCTTGGTTCAAAGAGCTAGTCAGAAAAACAGAAAGAGGAAGAGAGTGAAAGACAGAATGGAAATGATGGACCTGCTGGGAAGTATAGCAGTCGTAGCAGTAGGGGGGGCAGACTGGTATATATGCTGGTCAAAAGGCCACCATGTTTTCTCAGCTATTCAGTTGAAAACAAACTGTGCAGCACAGGCAGGCGCAGTCAAACTGCATCTGGGTGTGGAGTGGATTTTGTCTTGGTCTTCAAAAAAACCTCCCAAAAAAGAACAACCGATTCTCCGTGTGTGGCCCTATGCTACAAGTCAGGAGAGAAGGCAGTGAAAAATAATAAAGAGAACCGGTGGGAAAGGAAGTGAGTTTGAACAGGGGATACACGATTGATGATGTCATATCAGTGCTGCAATTATGTAAATAATCCTGTTATAGTGGATGAATTGAACAGTACAAGGTCTTGGACCTTTTCTTTACCCACAAGTCGTTTGTTTTTATGCAAGCTTACAGCTGCGATTCCAATAAATTTTCAGAGTTTTATTAATGTATAACTGACTTTTGATTCAATATCTAGCATTTGAATTTTACCAGAGTAAATGAATAGTACTGGTGAGCTAGTCA
This sequence comes from Heterochromis multidens, assembly GCA_015108495.1. Lineage (NCBI taxonomy): Eukaryota > Metazoa > Chordata > Actinopteri > Cichliformes > Cichlidae > Heterochromis > Heterochromis multidens. The sequence continues at coordinate 25,381 of VUQS01001947.1, read as the reverse complement.
GCCAAGGCATTTAATGTGGACACGGAGCACAAAGGGAGCCAGAGTGACAGTGAGCTGTTTGTATGTCCTTGGTATGCCAGTGTCATTGTCGAGGCTTATCAGAATCTGGGGGCACAGAATGAGCAGAGGGAGGGAGAAAAGAGGGACAAAAATGCACGTGGCTTTTATTAAACTTTATCAGGAGTTACCTTAGCTCTCTCTCTACCTCCTGCACACTTCCCCAACCCCCTCCTCTGCTACCCTGTGACACCCTCGCTCTAATATTTAAAGAGCTCTGGGTGCGCGACTGCAGGAATCACGTTTAACTTCACCAATTTCTTATTGCCTGTCAGTCTCTCTAATTTGATCTGGCGTTGGACAGTTACTGTTTTGGACAGCAGAGTCACGGCACATATTGGCAGTGAGACTGGCAGCTAATAAAACCCAGCTTGGTATTTACTCCCCTTTTCCTTTTATTTGTAATATATCTCAATATTGTTATTATGAATATATATGCATTTAAGCCTCACCTATCTCTCTGGGTGGCCTCTCAGTTAATAATATGTTATTGATTTCCATACCGGACTGGCTATATATCTGTTTTAATTTCAAGGCCTTATCGCTCCCTCTGTGATTCACGTGAACCCTACTTTATTTCTTCTTTTTTTTCTTTTCTTTTTTCCTACAGGCATTATTAAGTCTGTGTGGGAATATAGGTAACATGTTTTTATAGACTGACTGGTTACTTTATATCACGGAGGGACAGTCATTACAGGTCCCATGTCTCCCTCAAGTCAGCCTCCATCTTCACTTTGACAGATTGAATCAAGGGCAAATTGGGTCATGTAGCGTGCCAAGATTTAGGTAGTGGAAAATCATAAGAGAATTACAGAACGGAGAAGAAGAGAAAAAGCTGAAATGAATGGTTTTACCACTTATCTTCTCAGATATTGCCTGGTTTTTTAATGCAGTAAACTTGCTTACCTTGTAACACGATGTAAGTCATTAATAGTTCATCCAGATTCTGGACTTTCATACCGTTTAATTTCTGCAGAGGACAACAGAGACGTGGTGCCCCACACAGTGAAACCTTTGGCCAGCCTTATTGGATAGTTAGACCTCTGAGGGCACTGCCTTGCTCTAGGTCCCCTTGGCCCATCTCCTACCACCAGAATGATAAAGGGATGGAGATGAAGGAGAGGAGCAAGAGGAATAGGAAGACTAGGCGCGCTCGGCGAGAAGGAAGAATAAGCAGTGCATGTATATATGCGAAATATATGCGCCATCAGCAGAAAAAGGGTCTGAGTCAGCCGTTTGCTAGGCCTTGCTGCATGCTAAAACACATAGAGGCAAAGCCCATTAAAAATGAATGCCACACTATAATCACATTCACACTTAAAATTTAATGTTGGTACATGGCGGCTGACAAAGAGAAGGCAGCATAGGGCATCGTGATTATGACCATGTCTCCTGTACTTCCTACTTTGAGGTGATGCCTATGCGTGGCCTCGGGAAGTACTTTCTGATTTAAGGGGATCCAGGGGCAGGTCTTATAGTCTAATTGTAGCAATTAGCTTAAAGGACTACATAGGACAGACTGACATCTTCATGGGGGAGAGAACCTCTGTTAAATAAATCTATGCAGATCATACAGTCCCATATAAAATCTTAACCCAACTTTTTTGGTGCTTGTCTGTGATCCTGAGGTTCCTTTTCTTTATTTACCTTTAAAGTTATTTGGAGAATTTTTTTTCTTATTTAAATTAAAGATGTAAGCACAGAGATCATCTTATTATGTACAAATTTAAAAGCTTTTTATTTCATTTGACTATTTTCTTCTCCATCAAAGTATATGTCACATCCAGTATTCTCCCTCTGTTATTAATGGGAATTAAGCATGGGTATGCATTGATAGATACAAAGTACCCTTGGATTGCTGCTTGATTCAGCACCAGTGACAAAATTAACTCCTCATCGTCTCCCCTCTTGCTTGTTCACTATAACTTAATCCTTATGCAAGTTCTCCAGGAGTGACAGTATAAAAAAAGAGTAGTAGAAATGGGACAGCTGTATTAGTCCATCAGCCACCACACAACCCCAAAGCATTGAAGCCTCCCTATGTTGAGAGTGCATAGGGCCTCGGGGCCCTCATTTGGGGAGGCAGCAGAGACAATGAGTGGGTGGGTGGTGGCGGGAAGGACTGAGGGGGGTGGGGGTGGGACTCCACTCCAATTCTAGCTCAAGTGGGCTGAAGATGGCTGAGAAGTGCACTTTCTTCAAAGAAAGCAAATGAATGTTCTTCTTGCCCAAACATAATATTGTCAGAGAGGTGCACAATAGAAGCCTCTCACCAGTGTTTTCTAACTGTGTGTGCATGTACAGTATGTGTGTGTGGGGGTGTGTATATGTGTGGTAATGTGTGGCCATGACAGTCCCACTTAACCTACCATCCTGGTTTATAAGAGAGTAGGAACCTCCTCCTGGTCTTCCTTCAAGGTCAGCCTGGAGTTTCTGAAAGACACTCTTCCAGTCAATTTTAGCTCCTTATGCAGACAAAGGATATCTCCTTTAACCTTTTCCCCTTCTTCTCCATCCTCCCCTCAATTACAAAAACCCTAGGCATCTTCTTTTGACAATGACATGGGTCCTTGGAAAAAGAGGAAAAGACAGATGGATAGCACACACTTTTGAATGAATGAAAAGAGACAGTAATGCAATCTAGGCTAGTCAGAGGTTGGCTGGTTGAGTGCAGCTAGTAGTACTCAACTTGTAGAGCCAAATGTAGATTACCTTTTGGCTCTTCCTTTCTTATTGTAAAACGTTGTAAAACATAAGGCCTTTTAAATGCACATGTCACCTACTGGCTTTCAGGCCACCCCTCTTTATCATTCTTTTGCTTTGTTTATGCCAAACCATGCCAACCAGGCCTAATGCTTCTTTAAGAATGGTATTTAACATAGCATTCTGGCATTGGGGACTGGGATGTCTTTAGCCTGGTAGGCACTATGCAATTTTGGGCTGTTCCAGACAAAGTGTGAAAGAACTGTGGCAACATATTTGGTCGTAGTTGTCTGAGTGAAGGAGGTTCAATGCTGGCTTTAGTAATGGTCTTTTGACCTTAATATGGTCTGGGACAAATTGTTGATAGTGTTAGAATTTTAGGATGAACAGCTGACAATGTGAATAATGCTACGACACCAGTCAACTAACTTAAATAGGGATGAAGCATGATATAATATGGTAGAAAGGAAAGCTATTTAACCCTTTAACCCTTCGTGAGCATTAGGAGCAGCACCTGGGGACCAACTCCAGAAATATGCTAGTGTGTTGGTTAAGCACAAATTAATAGGAAAATTAACTTGGCATGTTTTTGATGCGGGAAGAAAATTGGAGAAAACCTGATTGAGCTCGGGAACAACCGAGATCTGGCAAGTTCACACTCAGGAATCTCATGCTCTAAAGTAAGAGTGGTAAGCACTGAGCCACTATAAAGCCTCATGTGAAGGATTTGGACAACACTGGTGCCACTGTGATAAACTAAAACCAAAAGAAATAAAACAGATGAAGATAAAATGTACAAAATAATATACTGGAATTGTAACAATAACAAAAAAGTTTTGTAATATTTGTTTGTATGATGTGTCCTCCACCTATTATGACTGCACTAAGGCGGATAAACAGCTGTGAAACTGCAGCCGTGAAACATAGTCAGTAGAAGATAAACTTGATGGTATTTTCAAGTTAATCAGATTCATATTGCACAGTGTGGTTTGCATTAAACTTTTTGTCAGTTAGTTTGTTACTACCAGAGTTGCCAGCATAAAGGCGCAACAAAGGTCCTTCACTCCACCTTGTACCTTTATTTAGAACAGTATTGCACCTTAAACAAGCTGTGCAAAAAGGGCTTTGTACACAGCAGTCTAGAAATAAAAAAAATAAAAATAATAAAAAGTTTTTTATTCAGTTTGATTTACTTATATTAAAGATCATTCTTCTAATACCAATGTATTGAAATCATATGTAAAAGTGAAAATTATGCAAAAGTCTACTATTTTGAGACAACTAGACCAATAAAATGAATAGACAAGTGTCAAACACAGACAAAGGCGATGCTACCTATAAGAGTGAAGTTTTTTCTTTATCTAGGTCACAATATGTGGAGCAATTTCAACAGATGGGCTGCAGAGTACTCCCCAGGCGAACAGAAGTTAGTTTTTCTCTTTCTGTCTCTTACAGTTGCTCCGGTACCCTTCCTCTGCCGTGAAGGATCTCACAGCAGAGGAGGTTAGGTTGTTGCAGGCAAAGGGCATGTCAGATACATATGCATGCATGGACAAATGCTATGGACATGGAGGACATACACAAAATGTGACCAAAAAAATAAGAAGTATTTCCTTCTTTTCTTTTTTTTAACACAATGGATTTAATAGATTTTTGCAGTTTCAATTTGAAGTATTTGTAGGGTTTGGAATGAGTTTGGATTTCTACTTTCACTCCCTGCAAAGAAGAAAAAAGATGTGAGAGAGAAAGCTTCTAAAAACATGACATGATGAGCTATAGTAGAATTATAAATTCATTTTTTTTTTTTTTTGTTGAAAGTACAAATGTAAAAGAGGAAAAATAAACAAGAAAGAAAAAAGATTAAATAACAGCAGGGAACAATGGTAGGAAAATGAAGAAAAATTACTATGTTCTGGATCCTGTTGGTGTTCCTATAAAACATTCTTCACACAAAGTTATACATGCACATTCTCCCTAACACACACTGAGCACTTGGACAGACAATGTTATGAAATATTCGGGTGAAAAAGGCATCCTGGGGAAATGCGGGATGCTGTTTGTAGGCCTGTTCATCCAACAGCAGACAACAGAGAGATAGCTTTAGAAAACACACACTCTTGCAGAAAAAAAACAATAAAAAAAAATGTGGTGGTTGGTGGTGGAATTCATATGAGTCTGTGTGTGTTTGACTGTGTATATGTGTGAAAGACAGCAACATAGAAAAAGAGTTGAAGGTGGAGTGTGTGAGTGTAGAGGGGGTCCCATATAATGGAGAGGCTCCACCTGTTTACACTTCTTTGCCCCCAGCATTCTTCAGTGGGCCCCTTTAGAGGGCCTCATTGCTGACAGCCAGCTAACTGCTCTTTGGGAGCCCTCCACAGGGACCACAAAAAACAGCTGAAGCCTCGAAGGGCTTCCTGAAAGGGAGAGGGAGGAGTGTGGGGAGGAGAGGGCATGACGAATAGGCAAGATAGGGGAAGAATAATAGCAATAAAACTAACTAGAGAAGGCTAGCAAACAGACAGAAACAACTTAAAAGAGTGTATCACTACTGAAACACTTCCAAACAAGCCTTACTAATGAGGTCCACTATTAATAAAGAAAAGAAGTGGAGAGAAAAGCAAAAGGGGAAAGCAAAAAGCAGGAGGGGCTGGCAGCAGACAAGGAAAAGAAAGAACGAATGGCTGAATGTGTGTGAATGCAGTTTGTGTTCTGAATCATTTTATCTTTGTTTTTCTGTGACTGTACAATGACCTCTGTATGGGCTGGAATGAAAACAGTAGGAGGATAAGGATGGGGATGAGGAGAGGTGGAGGTGGAAGGGGGTGTTTGGGTAGTGGGAGGCTAACAGGCTAGGCACAAGGCCTTTGTGTGCAAATTTCCCAGCAGCGCCTTACCAGTTAATTAAGGAGGTCAGTGAAAGAGGGAGAGAGAGAGGGATAGAGAGACAGAAAGAGGGGTAAAGGGTGGGGGTCAGTCCTAACGAGCTGTCCGCAGCACATGAATGAGGGGTTTGTCCTAAACTATACAGGGAGAGACCAAACAATGCTGGCAGCAATTAGCAACCAGTGGTGGGCAACCAAGGGCCTGTTGACTGAGCAAGCAAAAGATGTGAGAAAGAAATTGGAACAGGAACATGCAGACACACATATACAGTTATAAACATCCAGGAATAAATGGGATGGAGCTAAGCAGCAGGGGGTGGGCGGCAGTGGAGAGCCGCAGAATAGGCAGAGGCGGGTCATGTTGCCTTCACCTCACTGCACAGAAATGCCTTGACCCTGCTTGCTAAGTGCTTTGAATCCACAATACTGGTAGAAGGCAACAAATGCAATAGATGATCTGTATGCTGAACTAGCACCAGATACATTGGATAGAATCTCTGAAGGTCTAAATAACAATTTCTGAGCACAAAGCAAAACTAAAGAGAGCATTTTTGTGTAGCAATTCCTACCTTTGAATTCAGGATTTGTCATCACATCTCATTTCTTTTTTGTGGATTGTTTCATAAGAAGAGCAGTGATTTATTTATTTATTTAAAAAAAAAAATTTTCAGAAAAAGTCACTCAAGTCAGCTCTCCAGCATGTCTGTTTTTGGCTCATGCCTTTCTCCTCTCCTGTCTTTTTCCATTCTTGGCACAATATGAAGACTCCAGTCTTTGTTTCTTTCTAATCTCAGAGGTGAAGTGGCCCTCTTGTACATCAGGCTCTAATCGCTGGCTGAGACAGTGTTCTCTAGTGGTGCTGGTCTGCAGCAAAGACCCGACATCCCTACAAAGAGAAGGAAAACTGCTGCATTCAGGCTTTGTGTGCAAATATAAAAGCACACAAAAGCGGGAGCCTGAGATAGTGTCAGAGTTACAATGTTTTCACTCTCTTCTAGATATGGATTATATTTTTTTTAATATGGGGGTTATTTGTTGGCCACTTGTGGGAAGGAGGGGATGTGGTGGCTGTGAGAAAGTGGAGTCTGTAGACTGTGGGCTGTGAAGAAAGCAGGCTGGGGTGGTGTGGAAAGGCAAGACGGTTCACTGGTTGTTAAAGATGCTTCCAGGAGGGCATGAGAAATGCGAGAACTGTACTTTGTAACTGCCAGATGAGTTTCTGTTCTCACTAGTCAGTTAGAAGAATTGTAGATTGACTCAAGTCTTACCTGCTCTCCAAATAGCTTGTTGGTTGCTGGGGAAAAAAATCTGCACATTACAGCTAGATTAAATAAATCAGCCACAGTGCATTGAGTGGTCTCTAGTAACGAACGTTATTAAACCTAATAGTTTGGCCAACCTAAATAAACATCAAAATGTACTATTTATATAGCATTTTAAATCATATTTTATACTGAATTCATGACAGAATCTAAACTGGTTGGTGAACACCTGCCTGTATACATATGTTTTCTGTAAATAGACCTGTAACAACCACTGAACCACTGAAATTTCCTGAGCAACACATTCAACTGTTTTGATGAGAGAGGTTTCACATGCATGCAGCTGCTGCTACTGACAGATGATGGAGCAGCAGAAGCTGTAACTGGATTCATCATCCATTATGAAATGATTAAGAGACATAACATATTGAAATAATCCACTTTCAATATGTTCACACTGCAAATCTAAAGCATTAAAAACAGAAGTTGGCAGTACGTCCTATAACAGACAAGTTAGCTTATCTTTTTTTAGATGATATGCCATGTTGGTTGTTGAGCTGTCACAGTGATGCCAGTAGCTGTAATCTTGAATGCACTATGTATAATTGTTTTAAACTTTTATTCTTCTTATATTGTCTTGGAAATCCAATCTTTTGATTCTTTAATTGATTAATGCACTTGAGATGCATTTTTGGCTACATCCTCTTGCCAGTGTTAATTTAGGGTTTTTCCTGGCACTGCCAAGAGGTTTTGGCCATCCACCAAAGGAAAATCACCAGGAATGTAATAAAAATATATATTTAAGTGGGATTTAATTTACTCAACCATAAAAAATATTTTTGTTTATCCAATGGGCAAAATTGACAGGAAAAAACAGCAAATACTTTTGTTAAGTAAGGCAATACTGACTCACTGCTTTATATGCAGATCAGTCATGCTTTCATGTGTAATCACCCACCAAAGACCCATTTTAAGCTAGGAAAAACACTGTAATGTCGCCAGATATGGGTCATGATTTCAGGTACTTAATTTACATTTTGTTAATGTTGGATTTTAGTTATGTTGTGTGTTGGCAATCAAATAAGTAGCTTAGATATGAGCAAACAAAACTGACCTTTTTAGGCTTTTTCTGCAAAGGTTTGTGCTGCTAGCATTATTATTTGGAGCTTGAACCATGGAGACAAATAGCTGTCATTCTTGTAAGAATGCTCATCTGTTTATGACCCTATAATACATATCCTAGGAATACAATGACTGTCAAAGGACTGAGTGGATTTGTGATGATAAATGATAATAAATTGCGATGACCAATTGTGTAACAGAATAAACTTTAAAGTGGAAGGATTCCTATTTTCATTTTATCTTCACATCTGACTCTTAAGTGTATTGTAACTGCTAACTGGTCTATATGGTCTATATAGTTTATACTGTCTTTTTGTCTAACTGTTTTTCTGAGGATGCTGCTGCTAAATGAATTGAACCTGCTTGATAGCATATTTCTTTGGGCTATATTCAATAGATAGATGTGAGGATTTTAAGATGTTTAGCTGGGTGTTGATCTGCTGACTTGGCTGGTAGGCTAATCCGAAATTTATGGTGGTGTTGTATTGATAAGCGGGAGTGCATCAATGTGAATCAATCTCCGTCTGTTGTCGCGCAGTGGTGGGGAACGAGGTCATGTGCATACTACGAAATTAAGTCTCGCTGGTGCCACTGAGCTATGATATGCTGTTCACAACTTTACACCAACTTTTTGGCCATCTGTAACACACTGCAGGCACACCAATGACTTCAATTAATTTGAAAGTAAAAGTAAGACCTATAATTGTATGAACAATTACTTTTTTGTTGGGTGAAAGCATCTTGTCCAACTATTCAAACATTTGACCTGGAGACTACACTCCTAGTTCAGTCTCTTAATTTCGTAGAGTGCATGTCATGTGTACTCTTATGAAATGGTTCCGAGTAGGTATTCTCACTTTACATCATGTATTATGTATCAGAGTAGATATATTATGAATGCTGTCTCCATGCATTTTCACAGCCCATTTACAGAAATTGCCCAATTCCCACCCTCAGATATCTCTGTGTGCAGATACTGTAGATATTGCTCAGATGTGCTGCTAAACCAATCTCCAATCCATCCAATCAACAGACAAATAAATCCATTCATATTCCCACTTCTAAAATCCAGTCCCTTGTGTGCTCTAAAGCACGAGAAAGATTCAGTGGAATAAGTCCCCCTTGTCCTTCAGACTGATCCATATTGCTGCTCAGCCAGTAATCAGGGCATACAGAGGCTGGGTGATCAGTGACAAAAGCTAGGCAGGGAGACATCAACCTGCTGGAGGAGAGTTTGAGAAAAGAGGGGGGAGAATGAGTGTTGTGGCAATGGAGGAGGAGTAATCAGAATCCCATCCAGCCCCAGTCTCCAGAAATTGCCATGCAGATTTAAAGCCTATAAAGGAGGATCCTTGGACTGTTCCTTCTCCCCACTGCTACTTCAACACAGCACAGATCTCCACTCCTGCCCTGCCTCTCTGGCTCCCTCTCTCTGCACTGCTAATTGGAGGCAGGTAGCCCCCAGATGTGGGGCCCAGGTTACGGTAACCTTGATGGTGAGATCGGCTGCTCGCCTTCATGTGGCTGGCTATTCATCAAAATGGAGGGGTGGGGCGAGTGGTGATATGGGGCATGGCAGCAGAGGGGCAGAATATGCAGTAAGGGGAAATGAGCGTCCAGGACAGCTCCCCAAAAGGGTAACAAATCACCCTCCTTGCCCTAATCCGCCAAGGGGGAAGATGATGGACCAGTGGTCACAATATGTGGTAGCAAAGATACACAGGTTTGATAAATCAAATATGGAGGCTCATCTGGAATAATAAAAAAAAATCCACTGGTAATACTGTCTTACATGGCTACATAAAATACTGCAGCACTGTTAGGTGTAGTGTACTCCAAAGCGAAAGAAGTATCTGTAGCTTGGTTTTGTTGTATGAATTACTCTATAAATATAATAAGATATACCTACAGAATGTTGCAGTAAAGGCAAATTGCCATGCAACACAATACAGCAAGCATCTTATCTGCAATATCCCACTGATCAATTGCTGTGGTTGCATTATCAATCATCCATCATTGCTTTGATATTTCTGCGATACAGATAATCTCACTTGATCAGAATCATTGATCAATACAGAGGTGGGACTGATCTTGGATGCCAGCTGGAATAGATGACAGTGACTTAGAAATGGTAGAAAGATGTAAAACATTTGAAAATGGGCAGTACTGACCACTATAATGTTTGTACTAAAAATCAAAGTGGCAAATTTAAATATATTGCTGCAGAAATAGCCACAGCTGTACAGAATATATCTTTTCTAATTTTGAACTGAAGGGAATCCCATATCTGCTACAAAGAAATATTTCATGTGGCATATTACAACGTAATTACCCCTGATCTTGCATTTGTGATGACGGGTTTCCTCCCCATTGGAGAATACTGAGCTTGTGGCTTGTATTCATCAGGGAAAACAGGCAGCCACGGTACAGTACCACTCAGAATCTCTTCTGCATAGGACCTTAATCATCCTGGCTCAGTGTGCATGTGCATACAGGGAGATTTGTGGGAGAGAGCAGGTTGTGTGTGCATGTGTGTGCATGTCTTGCAGCGGGTGTTGTCCAATAATTGTGCGTATTTGTGTGTTTATGTAAAAGTGTGTTCTTGCCGCTGTCTGTCTATGTGTGCATGACATAGAGAGAGGAAGAGAGAGAGAGGGAGAGAAAGATTGAGAGAGAGAAAACCCATCCTTCCAATTCCCCCCTGAAACCCTCTACACCAATTTCCAGCCATGGGCAATCACTCACTCTGCATACACATCTACATACATAGAGGCTGATGAGATCTTTTACCATGTGACTAGAGCTCGTCATCTACTGTATGTGCCTCTTCTTTGCGCTCATATTCCAATACTATAAGTCACTAGGGGAGAAGAGGTTGGAATGGATGATCTACACACAGTTATGATACATAGATAATCTCCAAGGCGCAAATCAAAGATACTCTCACCTTTGTTTCCTTTTGAATTCAAGAAGAATACATCATATTTGCACGCCCATTACTGCAAGAGGTGAGATATCTTCCAGTTTTAGATGTCCTTGTACCTGGATACAGATTCTTTGGTATATCTTGGTAACCAGTGACTGATATGAATTGATGTAGGGTTGTAGACTTGGGTAGAGATTAGAGCTAAAAAGAATGTCCACCCTCAAGCTCTGATGTTAACATGGGGCACTGTGTGCTGAGAGTTCATTAGTGTAATTGCCAGAATATTACCCATTGGCATGGTCATAATGTATAGAATATTAATGCTATAAATCTCCATTCCTCTCCCATCCAGCAGGCCAACAGTATAACCAACATAATTGCATATTTATGAAAAAAATGAACTTTATGAGGAAAGGCTATAAAATGATGGTCTCTGCTGTCACTAGTCTTCTCCTCCTGTATACTGACTACCATTTATATCCACATCTGTTTTGTTGCGCATGTATATAAGCAGTAGCTGACTTTGTCTCTAGGGAAAAATAATGTTTTGATGGAGAAAGAGAGGGAATTTCCTTAGAGTTGCACAACTGGGTGCCTCCATCCACCTCGCCTATCTTAACAACTAGCCCTCTCTGTTTCTCTCTGCTGATGTCAGCATATAGCTTACTGTCGTTCTGGGGGCCAAAAGAGTAGACAGATGTATAGAAGGAGGGTCAGTATGGGTTTTTCGAAATTACTGCATTGTTTTCTTAAAAAAAAAAAAAAAAGGAAAACTTTTTATC
>VUQS01001947.1:0-13624 GCA_015108495.1 Heterochromis multidens | reverse complement strand
TGAATTGTTTTATTTAAAAAAAAAAAAAAAAGGAATACTTTGTATCACTGATGGGTTATGTGTTAGGAATTTTGCTGACCATAACTAATCCCATATTCAACTGGAAAGCTACCCAGAGAGCAGATCCCATGCCAAAACCATTGCCCTTTTTGTGATTTTAAAGAAAGTGATCTTCTTTGCCTTTCCGCAGAGTTTCATTAAAATCATTTCAATAGTTTTTGTGTATTCGTACTGACCACCTTGCTTTACTCAGTGGGCTGTATTATTAATAGACATTTTTATAGTTTTTATACTTAGGAAATTGAGCTCTTTTGTAGAGGTCAGGGGTTTATATGTATTCACAGTCTAAATATTTGCTCCAAGTCTGTCTTACAAGCTTTTAACTCATCACAAACTTCAGAAGTAGTAGAAATGTATACATTCAGAGATTTGTAAGTGGCCCTTAGAAACTATTCGTCTTTCTTTCTCTAGGTTAAAGGTTAAGGACATATACCTGTATTTAATAAAAGGCCAACGCATTTTAAAGGAACTTAAAGTTCTTGAGGCATTTATGGTGTTGCTGTAACATTTAAAGTAGGCATTAGAAAAGGGAGGCTGAAATAGCCTATTCTTCAAGCACCCACCCATTTATTTCTTTCATTTATTGATCTGACCTTCTGCTGCCCAGCCACTGGAAATACCTCTGCATTTCCTTTCACAAACTCCCACATTTAACTTGCAGGGGAGTTATACATATACTATACTAGCTAATGCCTCTGAAAGTAATATGAAAAAATTTATTTGATAAGTTAGAAAAATGTCAGTTGCTTCCAAGATTACTGCTTGTTTTCAATGTTGATCATCAGCATAACATGATAAATATCAACTTAACTAACATATTTTAGTGAATGTCTTATAGAAGCTACACACCCATCATAGCACAATATCCATTATTTTTTCTTTCACAAATATTTAAACAGCTGTGTTTTTTTAATCACACCATGCTAGCCACCTGTCTGTTCAACACTGAAGAGCAATTAGACCATAATGGAGGATTTACCTCAGTTCTTCCCACCACTTAGTGCCCAGTGGACACCCCCATACCTTCTTCTCTCTGTGTCTTCTTATATTTTCTCTTCACTCACCTCCCCCTTCCAATCTTTCTTACTTTGTACCAAATGCTGAGATAGAAACACCACCCCTAAGAGAGTTGTGGAGGCGGATGAGAGTGGGCTGGAGCAAGGGACAGAATAGGTTGAAAGGGTCATTAGATTGTGAGCAAGGGAAAGGGGTCAGAACAATGTTGCTGACACGGCCAGAACCTTTAGTCCACATGAGAGATAATTTTACAGTGTGTCTGACCTCACACAGATCATATCAGTAATTTTCAGTTGCCCCTTTGAAATTAAATAAGTTGACATGCTCATACAAAACATATGGCCCCTATTTATACTTCATAAAATATCACTTGTCATATGCTGGAGTCTAAATGCAATGCAATTCATGAGCTGACTTGCTTCAGGAGCACCATTTTCTATGATAAATACTATCTAGTTTAATAGCCCATAAGGGCTAATATTGGTTAGTGAATATCCGGGTTGTTTAATGGGATAATGATGCAAGGACAAGCTATGAGAAAAACAGGTGTGCTTTAATATTATAGTACAGGAGGATTTCCATGCCTTCTTACATGCACACAAGAGATGGTCATTTCTTGGCTGCCGTTCTCAGTGATACATTTGAAGGAAGCATAAGTTAGATCATTAGCTGAAAAGACTTCCTTAGGTAGTTTGCTTTGTTTACATCCTTACCCGCTTAAGTGTGAACTACTTGTCCGGTTCACACTTCTCATTTACGGAGCATGCTGTTGCTTGTATACATCCCTTGACTCTTCATGCAAATTTATGTTTAAGCATACTTGTTTGTGTGTACAATGAGGAACACAAACATATAAACACGCAAGTAGGGTGGAGGGAGACCTAGAAGGGGGATTGCGGGGGGGTATCAGTGGTGGTGGTGGTGGTGCAAGGCGGTGACAGAAATTGAGGGGGACGGGGTGGCAGCTGCAGGCTGCTCGGTGCACTGTCAGAGCGGAATGATTAATGAATGGCGGCCCCAGCTGAGCCTAACCTTTGGAGAACCGCACAGGACATCTGCAGAACTGTCAGCGCTCTGACAAGGACAGAGCTGAACAACCAATTATTTCGCCATCACTAAGGTGGGCTGTCAGCTTAATCCTAGCCATTCACTTAGGCAAGGACAGGCAAATTTCTCCTTTACATACACACACACATACACACACACTGAGCAGACCATGGTCCTGCGTGGACACACACACACATACAAGTGAACAAACAGGCACGCACGGACAGGAACACATGCCTATGTGGACATGTACACAAAGCGGACTACTACACTCGCTCAATCACACACTCGCATATTCACACACAGGCATGAGGTCCTGGACAAAATAGAGTTAACCCCTCCACTGCTGGTAGTGGCAACCCCATGCAGGTGACATATATTAAGGAAAGCAGGGCAAGCAGTGGAGGTTTAATGATGACCAAACAGGGCTGGTAGACGCTGGCTGGGGTAGTGAGCTGGACATGGGTGGGGCTGCATACTGGGGAAGGGACTATGTCTGGTATATGTTGAGAAGGAGGGCGGGAAGGTGGGAGCTAGAGAGGGAGGGGTGAACGCCCTGTTGTCTGCAAGATGCATTTACATAGTAAAATATGAGCAAATGCAGCAATATATTGACTTAATAAAATGATAATAGTAATTTCACTCTGTATGAAAGTTGTAATAAAGTATTATGAATTAATAAATAATTTTTTAGTTTCTCCATTTCAAAACAACTGAGGTATGGATAGCACAGCAGATGACCAAGCTCTGACAACCACTTTTCTTTGGATTTATCTATGATTCGAACACAACAACAAAGAGTATGTATATCGAGGTGCTCCGACATTCAGAAGTCTACACATTCTGTGGGTCTCTGAGTGTGCACGTTCTTAAATTCCCCAGTGTGGATATAAAGTATTGATTGACCTTTTAAATTATACAAAATGGATCCTGTTGCATTGAGGAAGATTAAAAAAGAGTATTTGAATAAAACATGACGATTAAAATCATGATACCATATCATGTCATATGAAGAAAAAGTTGATACAGTCCTAAGTACTGATGTGCTGGACGAAACCGCTCAGTTTGAGAAATGTTATGTTGTTGGAAGCACAGCAAATTTTAATTAAATGGGTCCTCAGCTATAAAACTTGCCCTGATATCTTTCTCCACTATGTCAAAACAGGAACTAATCATTTTACTGTAATTAGGACTAAATAGAACATAATCATAAGCTTTATTGATCGGCCAGTAGGACGTCAGTACTAACAGAGGTGTACGAGTATAAAATGTGTTTTCATTTACATTCTTCATTTATCATCTGTATCTGTGTGTGTGTGTGTGTGTGTGTTTGTGTGGTGCTTGGCCAGAGTTGGGTGTTGATGGGCCATATGAGTGACTGATTGGAATTTGATTAAGGCGTTTTGGAGGTGATAAAGGATTGAGCGTGGCTACGAAGACTATTGACAGACTGTTGATGAAGCCAGAGAGAGAGAAAGAGAGAGCGGGGAAGAGAGAGAGAAAAGGCTGAGGAAATTAATAAGAGGATAGAAATCAATTAACTTAAAAATTGTCCTCCTCCTCATCCAGTGGCTAACCACGTGTGTGTGTGTGTATGAGACTGAGCTGTATTTTATCCATGCATCTGTGACAGAGATATCATGCGCTTACCTACAGTAACTTCACACCACAATGCTGCTGTGTTTTGTGTCGATTGACCTCCTGCTCAAAGACAATTAAAACATAAAATGCCAAGTCAAGTCTCTTGAATCCTAAATGCTGTTTGGCTGTTGTATATTCATGAGTGAAGCACCTACTACTCGAGGACTTTGAACAGCTCAACTCATTTGACCAGGAGAATCCTAATACTGCTTTACCATTTGCAATTCAAACAATCATGTTGGCATCATCTACAACTCTGCTGTCTCCAGTGAATGCAAAACCCATTAGCTTGTTTAGCAGTATTTAGCAACACAAATTGATTTGACTCATTTTTACAATAAATGTTTAAATTATTTCAGACGGAAGCGTTTGGATTTGCTATCCAGTAACACAGAGACAGCTGTGTTTGCAGACAAGTGTGTGTGTAAACTGAGATCTTAATCTGTGAGCAGTTTTAGGAGTTTAGCAATGTTGCATACTCATAAAAGCACACACATACACACACATGCACACATACACACACATTCGGTCAGGGTGTATTCATTAGAAGCCTATTCCTACTAAGGGCTGTCTCTTGTCCCAGACAAACTGCAGGAGGAGGTGTCTGGCTGCTTGCTTTTAAACTGGGTTAGTGGACCAGAGAGTGAGAGAAAGAATGAGCGAGAGAGAGATAGGGCATGAGAGAGAGCGCAGGGGAGAGAATTTGAGGTCTAAAACTGGGACGGGGTACATGAGAAGAATTTTCTTCATCAATTGCAGTGGCACTCCCTACTGTGTACCCCTTTATGTCGCATGCACGACTATGCGTGTGCTTTTGTGAATGTACTACCACGTGTGGCTAGATGCATGAAATGTCTATTTATTACAGAAAAGTTTTAATGTTTTCATACTTTAACTCCACTGGCTTCCTGTAATAAATTGAATATTTGTCTTATGCTTTGCTCACTTCAGTCTCCTGCCCTCAGATGATTTAGTAACCAAATGGCTGCCCATTAACATGTGAGAATGATTGTGCAGCCTTGGGGTTGTAGTGCGGCAACCCACAGAGAGGTTTTTCACAGCACATCTCTGTGATTCTCAGTCTTTGCACTGTCGACAAGAGTTAAGCATCAAAGGCAAGGACTAACTATCCTCACCCTCAATCGCTCCCTCTGTCTCTTTTTGGCCTCTGGGTTCACACTGTAATTTGTTCTATCGTTCCCTCTCTTACTCTTTCTTTTTCTGTGTCTGTTTGTCTCTGTCTCTCCCCTCGTCTCTCTGAGGGCTTGTGAATGAGGAAAGGGAGGTGATGAGGTCAAAGTGAATCTTCTCCTCGCTGAGGATGATTATGTCTTAACCTGCCGTTATTCAAAGCAGCAGACCCTGTGGCCATGAGCTGGCCTGCCAGCCACGTGTCGGCATTGAAGGGGGCGACACATCTGCACCGTCACAGAGGAGGAGAGAGAAGGAGAGAAGCTGTGCAGTCAAATGTACTCCCAGGGTCAAATGTACAATGCCCGTCTATGTGTTTCATGTGACTCATTACCCCCATAGAGTCTGTTGGTTGATGGATGCTTGTCATTTTTGTAATGGCCTAGGCCCCTAATCTTAGACCCCCAAATTGATTATGGCTGTGGGTGACATCACTGAGAGCATTAAATTTTAAAATTGCACTATAGGTTGATATAAGAATGAGTAAAATGCTTTTGAGCAGATCTGATGTGCCATTGGTTTTCTAGGAAAGTGGTAATGCCAGTGGTTATGCCAGAGGTGTTAATTAAAATCTAGCTAATTAGAAGATAGCATTGGTTAATTGGTCAGTTTTGGTTTGTTTAGGTAATAGAGAAGCCTCAATGGTGCTCTGTCTCTTTGAACAGAGCTCAAGGCTTCTCAGAGAGAAAACTGTTGAGTCTTCCACCTTTATCTTTGTCCCTTCTGACTTTTCTTTAAGCCTCAGACTTCATATTCAGCAGCCCCAGGCTTGAGCTATTGGTCTTTTCCCTTTTTCAATTAATTCTTTTAGAGGTTCGACACACTATACTTTAATACATTTTCTTAGATTGACTCATACATGTAAATATGCACAGTAAATACACCTTGCAGATAGACTAAGACACAGGAGTGCACATGCCTGAAACAAGCCTTCACACACATTATTTGGTTTAGTGTGGGTAACTAGGAAGTCAATGAGCACTTATCTGAAATCCACTGGCAACACTAACAAGCCAGTATGAGGTGTGAACACAGCTGTTTGAGTCGCGACAAATCTAATACGCATTTCATCACTTCTTAAACAAGCCATCAGCAAGTCTAATGCTCTGGTTCTGTATGAGAGCTGCACTCCGTGATACATGTGCCTTCAAACCATTTTCTTAAACATCAGCACTTAGCGCATCATTTTCACACCTTGGCGTCATGCATCTACTGTAAGCAGCGCTGCTGATAAGTCAAAATTTATTATTTTTGCGATTCAGATTTATAAAATCAACAATGTCCTAATTGATAACACCAACAGCTGCTAGAGTTTCTGTTGCTGGCACCTAATCTGTGTGAAAATTATGTCTTAATCAGCGATTATCAAGCGGCGTGTGCCAGAATTTTGAATGCAGCTTCATTTTTCTTCTCTTCTTCTTATTTTTTGGAACAAGAAAATACACCAGAGCTGTCAGTGTCACTCACGACTGAACCAAGCGAGCCGTAGGGAATCACCCTGCGTGTCTGTCTCAGGGCTTAAGAGTTACTCTCTCATGACGCCTTACCATTTTAAACCTTATTTGGTTTGCAAAAGTGAAACTAAGCTCTTTTCTGTGCCACTCTTTTTTTCAAGTTTAATTTTTGGATTGCATAGCTTGAGACAGAGATAAGGGGGGATAAGGGGATAACTTTGGGGGAGAGTGGACAGCGGATTTCAAGTGGGGGTCACGAGGGGAAGAGAGGAAGCAACAGAGAGAGAGGAGAAGAGCACATGGTAGGATGAGAAAGATGGAGGTGTGGAGCCAAGCCTGGAAGGGGTAGGGAGTAGGTGGTGGGGGCTGAGGTTGGGGCAATGAGACACTCTAGAGAGTTGACAGAGCTTCAAAGGGAAGTTTTCTACTTTGACTGACAGGCCCCTAGAGTGAAAGGGACCTGGTGGCAGGCAGTATACCCCAATCCCAGGATGCCCGGCCATCTCCATGGCGCTCACCCCACATCCCACCATATTCATCAGAAAGTGGGTTTGAAGTGATGGGGGTCAAGATGTGGCCATATGTCATTTATGGGCTTCAGCCTTTCATGGTATTTTGATCTTGGAATACAAGTGTGAAGGACATTATGTCTCTTATAAATTTTTAAATGAAAATTGCAAGAAAAAATTGTAATACTTTTGGATTATGAGGTTTTCAGTTTTGAATACTCACAAATTATGGTGAGATTTTCATCTAACCACAATAATAGTCAAAAACATAATAAACTAATAACACTGTTTATTGAATGTGTTAGAAAAAGTAAGTGAACCCTTGAATTTCATCTCTTTTAGCACCACCAACCTCCATCAGGTGTTGCCGGACTTTCGCAGTGATGAGGGCAGATTTTGGACCAATGTGTTTGCTAGCATTTCCTGATTGTACATTTTCAGATCCTGCCACAGCATGTCAGTTGGGTTAAGGTCAGAACTTGGCCATGCCTGCAACTAAATTGCCTTTTTTTTTCCAACCATGTTGTTGATTTACTTGTATGTTGCAGGTCACTGTCTTGCTGAATCGCCCAGCGTCTTCTAAGCTCTACTAATGGACTGTTGTTCAGATATGTGCCTGTAGAATTTCTTGATACAATTTTGGATTAATGAATACCCATGTCTTTAGGAATACTTTTGTAGACACTTACAAAAGAGAAGAGCAGATTTTGTCAGTATGGACTTTGCATGCCTTTATCTTTACGGAGGGGCACCTCTTCAACCCACACTCCCAGTTTCATCTCCTTAAATGGAACACCTGACTCCATGCAGCATTTGGACTAGGTATTAGTACAAAGGGTCTTGTATATTTTCAGCCAGTTCTGCTTTAGTGTGTTCAGTAAAGACATGAAAAGTACAACTGTTTGTATGTCATTCAGTCAGATTGTTTTTTTTTCTATAATTATTACTGAAATTTTGTTCTTCCTGTCTGTACAGTTCGATCAAGTGATTTTTGGCTGGATAAACCTTTTGGTATTTGCATCAATACTGCAATTAGGTTTTTCCTATGACAGTGTCAGGGATAGAACAATTCACATTTTAAAGTCATTTAGTCTCTTTAGTCTGTCAATGACCAGATCATCCCAATGCAGTTTTATCATAAAAATAGTCACTGATTCTCAGCACATTGGCTCAGTGTTATATCTAGTCCAATATTGTGCACCCTCACTCTCAAAAAAGAGGGGAAATATGCCTTTTCTTTATATTTACAAAAAAATTGGATAGCTACTGCCAAATCCTCCAAGAGTACATCATAATTATATAGTTAATGTCTTTTTTGCAGACAATATAACTGACACCCTTGTTCCAGGTCCTATAATCATGCTGATAGGTGAGAGCAGAGGGGTTGTGTTTAAAGGTGTCTCAGCAAACACTGTTAGGCCTTTGTAAACAGCAGAGCATTGATCAGCCCTCTATTTATGATCAGCATGTCTTTGCCTGCACTGGATTAGTCAACATACCGACCCATCTGTTTGCTCCACTGTAAACTGAGCCCAATGTCAATGCCAAGGCCTAAGTGGAATATTACACACTGCAGGGCACGGGTGCATGGGAGCTAAAGACTTCCAATAGTTTTCTGGTATAACTTTGTACTTTTAAAAATTATATTCTAATATCAAAATAAAGAGAATTTTCTCTGCATTCCTAAAAGTGTTTGTATATCCTATACATACATAATATAGACCCTCTAAACAAGCCTATGACTTACTGCTAATGAATCTAAATAGACAGTTCATATCCCTTTAAATTCCCTCCTTTGTTTTTCCAACTTCTGTAGGTAGTATCTGCTATAACAAGTGTGGCATTATGTCAGTGGAAACCCCAGATCCACGAACATCAGGCTGGTGCCACTAACAGCCTTGCATCTCTCTAAGCTCCTCAGAGGAATGGGCACCACTGGTTGGCTAGGCATTGGCTGCTGTTTATAGCAGAAAAGAGAGAGAGCGTGTCAGTGATGGCGAAAAAGAAAGAGCAGGAGAGAGAGAAGCACTGAATTGTGGAGGGCAGCTGCATTGTATCACCCCATTTTAGCCCATTACACTGTGTATGGGGGCCTTTTTCCCCCCTTTTTTGCATGGTAATTATTTTCCAGCCCAAAGGTAGCTGCAGGCAACGTCAACCACTGCGTCAGGGCCCACTGCATTAGCTGGCCATTGCATTATTTATTTGTGTGCGGGCAGCTGGATGGATACCCCAAATCCGCTGAGACACCGGGGCCTCTCAATGTCACCTCGTGCATTGCGGGAGGCATTTGGACTTACACTGGGAAAAGCTTAGGCTGAGAGTGGCTCAAGGGCAAAATGGTGTCTTGGTGTTAGGGGAGACATGCGTGGGAGTAGTAGTTAGGTGTGTAATATATTCAGAAATGGGTCAGAGGTTTAGTAGCTGCCCTCAGTTATGCAAGAGTCAACTGTATAGGCTTCATGGTGACATACTGGATGATCATATAAGGGTCCTATAGGACATCATTGAGTACCAATGTAGTTCAAAGTATAAATAGAGGGCCACAGAGTTCACACTGCCTAAAGGCTTTTTGTTTAGCTATACAGTCCTATGCAGTTTGTTACCCTGGGTTTCATAGGTAAATAGACTTGATTTCAGTATGTAGGGACTGTTTTTACATTATGCCACTCTCCCCTGTGTATCAATAAAAGGTTATTACACCCAAATACCAGAGGGCTGGGTAAGGTCACAGCATGTCAGGCTTATGTGGAGAGGTAGACATAGCTCAGTGATTGTGACGTTTGGGAGGTAATACCCTTGCGTCCCCTTATGTACCACAGCACACACACAGACTACACTGCTCTGTTGGACATGAACCCCCCTGACCTGTCAGCCCCAGCCAATCGCATCGTAGCACCCGAAATGACAGCTGAACCACTGTCCCTGTCATGGCTCCTCAGTGTAGAAACACACACAAACACACAACGCACACATGCCACTACATATCCGCAACAACAGCAGTGCAACATCAACTCCCGCTGGCCCCTTGGATCTATCTCTCTGTCTCCCTGCTTGCCAGCTAGCTCGACTGCACGAGATGCTCAGACGGCCTTGTGACATGACAGTGACATCGTACTGATGCTGCAGAGCGCCCACAATGCTGTCCACTTCACCCTGCACTACACAACTGACTCTCTTGTCTCTCTGTAGACCCCTTAAGGGAGAAGATCCATGTTTCCTTTTCTCCCTCTTTCTCTCATCAAGACAGAGGATGGACACAAACACAGATACACAACAGCTCCCTTGTTTAAATATGTTTTGATCTTTCAGTTTTATCTCATTGTTTTTGAGTTGGAACTTAAGACTCATAGATCTCATGACTCTCTACATAGCTAGATAAATGAATTAGATGGATGGATAGAAAGATAAAGGAAAACAGAAGGAAGATGCAGAGAAAATAAGTCAGTGATAGAGATGGTTACACTTTGCTCTTGCACATAGCATTCCTTCTAATGGGAGCTGACATTGCTGAAGCGACCTGGATGGACAGTGGGTGGAGGGACCAAAGTACCGCAAGCAGTAGACCTCCCAATTATTTTTCTGGCTGATAAGTGCTGGTACTTGTTTAAGGCTGCAGTATGGATGAAGAAATAGGATGGAGAGAGAGAATTGGAAGTGTGGAAGAAGAAGAGGAGGAGGAGGAACAGTGGGGATGTGGTTGGGGCTGGGTTGCATGGCTGACAGGTCTTGATCTGGCAGAATGGCTGGCTGTCAAACTCAACTTAAAACTGGGTTTCTCCTCAGGGCTTGTACGTACACATATACAAGAACACAGAACTCGCATGCACTTATACACATCATGTAAGCATGTGGAGACAGAAACGTGTGTACACACCCACCGACCCACCCACACTGTTTAGATAAATGCATATATGTGGATGCTGTTAAATGACATGAATTTAGACTTGTAATGAATGCACACTGCCTTAGTAGTGTGTACTTGTTGCTGTGTTACACACCTTTTACAAAAATTGCAGAATCTGTCTAATCCAAACTGCCTGAGAAAATATTCAGTGAAATAAATTTAGAAACAATGCCAATATCCGGTTGGCATTTTTAGTGTGACAGAGAAGACACATGCTCACACATTTCATTGAACCAATTAGACTTTTTCAGATGTGAAGGAATTTTATTTCTGGGTATTTTATTTTAGGCAAACCCATAGCATGTGAGGTTTTGTCCTCCAAAAGTACATGCAAAAGAACACTGACCTTTTCTTTCTAAATATACAGTATTTTATCCAGTCTTTACTTGTAGTTTTGTGATGTGTGGTGTTATTGATACCACGGTGTCCAGGATTTGCTAAAGTCTTGAATGCCTTGCTGAACAAGGAAAGAGGCTTTGCTGGCAAAGAGAAAGCCAAACGAATAATCGATGTCTCCATTCACATGTGTGTAGAATGAGCATTGGCAGCTGCATTTGGTTGAAGGGCTGGGTGCTGCCACTTATTGCCATTCTTTTTGAGCAAGACGAGAGCTGTAACAAGCAGGAAGCGAGAGGCAAGCGCATTGAGCTGTTAGACTCTCATTTACCCACAGAAGGCAATCTTTGTGTGTGTGTGTTTTAGCAGTAAATGACAGGACACGCTTATTTCCAAAATTATTGAATGATTCTAAAAATGCTCAGAAAGTTTGAGGACAATTCATTCCAAAATAATACTTTTCAGAAATAATTATATACTCATAAAATAATAATATCCTTCAGATCAGAGATACTTCACATTAAAGAAATTTTTACGTCAATCACATCAAGGGAAATCATGTAACAGCAGTTCTTTGGTGTCACCCTTGTCTAAACAGCTGGGGTGTCAGTGTCATGACAGCCTATAATTTGCCTCATGTTAGCTTAAATGAATGCCCTAATAAGGGTTATCCAATCTATGGTAAGTGTCATAATCTTGAGCAGAATGGCTGCATTACATTGGTGTCATTGCTGTGCTTTTAATGCCTCAGTGATCACTGATGCTGCTAACATGCCCCACAGCCAGAAAAGATTGAGCAGAGAGGAGTTGTCTGTTTGATTTTATATCAGTCAGTAAAAACTATCACTACTTTTTTTCAAAAACTTTTTTCCAAGATTTCATTTTATATTTTTTCTTATTTCACCCTTTCTTCTCAGTGAAGGGGAAGGAATTGTGTGTTTATTGCAGTTCCTTCCATTATCACTGCTGGAATTCTTTATGCATTGCCGAAAAGGAATTTTCTTTTGCCTGTCTGGGGTGCAGCTTCAGCAACTTTGCTGTGCCGCTGGAGCGGCTAGGGGTTAAAGAAGTATCATTCAGGGATTCTTCGACATGTATGGCCATATGGAGGCACAAATGCAAGTCCTGGTGGGTGGAAAAACCCACTAACCATAGCACTCACCTGCAACATTTACCTTTTTTGTACAGCCACTTGTATTTCTATGTATAGAAACCACTCTGGGATACTTAGTTGTACAGTTTTGAGGTCCCACTAAGGCTTTGTTCCTTCTCTCAAGCAATAGTCGCTCCTTTTGCTTTAATTACAGTAAGTACAGCAGACCCCCCAGGCTTGTTTAAATAGATCAACCAGCAGAAGAAAGAAGAAAATGCTAATTAGCCCCATAATGTTGCTGACCATGCTTGTTCCTTAGCACTGCTGAGTTTTATTGACATAAGAAGGACAATAGGACTCTGTATTCAAATGATTTGCTCTGTCCTTGTGTTTGGGTGCAGCTGCTGCTGCGCTGACTGTTACCTACCACATATTTTATTGAATTGTTTGACAGAGTGATATTAGACATGACAATATGAGGAAGCCAATGTGTTTTTGTGGACATCTATTTGCTTCTTATGTCTAAGTACAATGAAGCCTGTGGAACTCTAGTATTAGGTTGTGTTTTACTGTTTTACGTGTGTGAATAGTGATAAAAGGTGTTTCCATTTTTGTGTATTCATGTGTCAACTCCCCATTCGCAACTTCGGTGCAATGCAGAAAGCCTCTAATGCATTCCATGTTTCTGAGCAGAGGGGCTGTGTGTTCATGTGTGTTTGTGTGTGTGTGTTTGTGTGTGAGTGAAAGAGAGAGAGAAAGAGTCAGAATCAGGATCAATACTATTGACCTGTTTACCTTGGTGCCGAGCATACGGGCCAGCTCTCCAGTTTACCACTTGAAACATTAAAACCAGACTATTAGTAATACTTTGGTTCTTCTCTTTTTCTGATTGGATGGCTGGCACTGGGGCAGTCCACCTAACACAACATGAACAGAGAGGGAGGAGGTGAAAGGTGGAGGGGGAGAGGCAGGGGTTAAAGAAAGAGAGAGACCCTGAATCTAATCCTCCTGACTTAAAGCCATTGGGTTTTGCCCATGTCTCGCCATTTGCCTCCAGACCTGATGTGGTCACTCAACCCTATCGAGCTGCAGGGCATTGTGGTCCGCCCGTCTCTGCCACACTCACACCCCTCCACCCTCAGGCGCTTTTGTGCTCCTGGCCTCCCACCTCCTCCCCCATCTCTCCTTTTCTCATCCTCCTCCACACCACCAAAACAGAATTTCTTTAAATGCTTAATTTTCCCCCCTTTGGCTTCCTTTTTGCAAGCGTCCTCTCACTTGTTTGTCCATCGATTTTTCATCCTTCTCCTGCCATTGCCCCCCTCTGCCTCTTTCCCATCCTTCTCCTCCACCTCCTTCTCTTCCTCTT
>VUQS01001945.1:593-12489 GCA_015108495.1 Heterochromis multidens | reverse complement strand
AAGGAAAAAAAAAAAAAAAAAAAAAAAAAAAAATAAAAGGTGAAAAAAAAAAAAAAAAAAAAAAAAAAAAATGGAATCACACAAACAGGACAAACAACACATTTTATGGACACACAAATAAAGCAACACTGGTTCCTGCTTCTCAACTGTGAATATTTCTGCTTTTTGTATATAACCAGGGTTGTCAAAGTGGGGCATGTGGGACAATGGTGGTCCTTGGTAACATTTTGTGCAACCTGTGAATAGAACAAAGAAAGACTGATCAACCAAACCTTTCATTCATCAACAGCTAATGTCATCTATAACATAAAAGCACAGAAAAAAGAAAGCAGAAGTATTTTTCTTGAGTTCAAGCTGTTTTGTTGAAGCCATGAGAAGAGACTCAACCCTCTTAACATTAATAAATATAGCTGGTACCATAAATATAACAGTCACTGATGGTTCAAAAAATATAAAGCAGCATAAATGTGACATTTATGAATAGAAACCACCATCATCTGATCAGACAAACCTGGATTAAAAATGTCTGATGGGTGCATTTTTTTTCTGTTTCAGTCTGAATCATATACAGACTCCCTAATAGTTAAAAATCTGTGATCCACAGTAAAGTAAATGTCTTGAATTTTTGTAGTGTTGTTCACAAAACAAGCAACTAAAAATGTCACTGAGAGGTTGGGAGAACAAGTTTTTTCCCCACTATTTAATCACTCTTTGCAGTCAGAACGATTATTCAGTTGATTGCAAAACATATTGTGAAATTAATCCAACAAAACTGCGTGGAAAATTTCTTTTTATTAACTAATTATCCTGGACTTAAATACCAAAAATAATCTAACATTTCTTGGACAGACCAGAACTGTTTCCTTTTAGAGGTTTTCCCCCCATTATATTATCATTGTTATGCTCCCAAAATCTCAAAAACATGCACACACACATTACACAGGAAAGGAAAGAGGGACACAAAACAGGACTTTCCCTCTCATTAGTCATGTGTGGGCCAAATGTCAGCTATGACCGAACTAGACCTTTACCTCACACTTTGCTCATGTTTTGATCCTCACACATACTATACACAGATCAAATGTTCCCGTCATATCTTAAACTATCTATGAAGTACTCCCACAGAACATAAACACTTTCTGGAGGGCTGCAGTACTATTGAGTGTTAAAAATCTTTTCTGCCCTTCTACATGCTGGTTAAGGTCAATAGAACCTATATATCTCCAGTAAAATTCAAAGAAACTTAGTACGTGGCGTGAAAAGAAATAGTTTCAAGTTTCACTTCCTCAAAAATCTAAGAAGTAGTATTATTCATTCATCTTCTGTGTATGCATGACTTCAAAAAGCTATTTTAAATAGTCACAATTAATTAAAACATATCATACGTGTGCTTTGTATGCGTTTTTGCTGTTTATGTATACAATACTCTGGATCTAGTTTCTACCACTGAACTTACAGCTTGATTTTGGTCAGTTATTCACTTAATGTGTATATGAAGTATTTTGACTTAAAGTTTAGCTGCAGTTAATATTTTCCACCTAAAATCTTTATTTACTACCAAAAGATTTCAGTAATAATTGCATTTTTAAGGTCAACCAGATCACATAAAATAACAAAGTTTTAAAGTCCCAGTAAATTCAAAGTGTTACTTCCACATTAACCCCAAAGCTGAAAATATTAGTATCTTGTTTACATAATATTCAAAACTCTGCCAAGCTCTGAGGTCACGTCACTCCAGAAATGCTGTCCAACAAAAGGGATGAACACTATCTCAACTGTGTTGTCAACACTTCAACAATTGTGATTAAAAATGTGGGAGAAGTGCAGACGTACACAGCCTTGAAGGGGAAAAGAGATAAATGTTTGTGTTTTGCTTTAAATGGGTGGAATTCTCTAACTTTTTTGACCACATGTTGTATTTACATTGGAGATGGATACCTTCTTTTATTCCAAAGAAAAAAAAAAACATTTGAACATACTGGGGAATCCAGAATAGGGGCTTAATATGGTACTTTCCATATTAAGAGGAACAACACTGTTTGTGTATAGAAGTATATACAGGTATTTCTACCCTGAATGTGTTTGCTGTTTTTTAACCTTTAGTATTATGGAAAAGACAGAAAATTCTGATAAAATAAATGCCACTGCTGTCTACAAAGGCCTCCTAATATGCCACATACTTAACATTAGACTTGGTGTTTGGCTGCAAGTCTTTTAAAAGTACTGCTGTGAGAACAGGTCTGGTGTACATCTACACCTACAGATGGCATGAGCCTTATTTTCTGTGGTTTATTCCTATTACTAATCAGTGCTATCAGCTTAAAAACTTGTAAACCACAATGACGGGTTTGTGTATTATGAGCAAAATAAAATACTTTTCTTTTGAAAGTTGAAAAAAGAACTGCTTAATCATACAATAAATGAGAAAGGTAATCTTTATTACATGATTAATTTCATCATTACATCTTTGATGTGTAGACATCACAATGGAGAAGAGGCAGCGTGACAAATAAAAAGGTTTGCACATTCCACTTAATTAAATAATTTGAGTTGTACTGCAGAACAAGTGACACAAAGGGCTGCGTAAAAGCTGCCATAAAAAGCTGATTTTACTTGTTTTACACCAACTGTAACACTTTGTGGACACAAAGCAAAAACAGATGAACAAAATGCTTCTGTGCCAAAGCAAGGCGAGTCAAAAGGTGCTCCAAAATATTTGCTGGTGTTTGTTAGTTTGCCTCGTTCTTTGAAGCCTCATCGAAGTTTTCAACCAGATCTGAAAATGGAAAGAGGAGAATAAAGAGGGGTGGATAACCGATCAAGGCAAAAAAAACGTTGCCTCAGTAAGAATGAGATTAATTCAGTTTAATTACTAAATAATAATATAACCAAAAATTTGAACCCTTTGACTTAAACTATAAATTATAATCAGTGGCAGAGGCCTGCCTTACACTCATAACTGCATTTAGAAATACACTGACTAAATGTTTAAGACTAAATAAGAGGACAGAATACACAGACTTAAAATCTAAATAATATATATACAAATGTCTATGTAGACCTTTCCCAGACTGTTAACAATGTGATGATTTTAATGCTAGAGTATACTAGAGAATGAGATGTAATGTTTATTATTTTCTTACCTGGAACCTCATCATCCTCCTCTTCAGCAGCAACCATGGGAGTTTTGTTCTCTCCTGGTGTGAAAGACAAAAAATGTTGATAGAAAGCCTACTGATGCAAACAAACAGGTCAAGAAAAGAGCACTGTGGGTACCTGGTTTGGGCAGATTCTCTGCTAATCTACGGAGGCTGGTGAGACTGTCGGCTCCCAACTGGTTTAGGATTCCTGGGAGCATCTCTGTGAGCTGTTTGTTCTCAGCGTGCCCTGTGATTGTAAAAGTGTTGGCAGCCAAGGAAGCCTGAACCTTTGGGTTATTAAAGTGGATCACTGTCCCGTGGCTTGTGAACATATTTACCTGCAGTTAAAAAAAAAATGGGAAGGAGACAGTAAGGTGAGTATCAAAGAGGACAATGGTCTCTCCAAACAGCCTTTTCAACACTAGATTGATTTAACACACTCACTAACCACTTCTTGGGTCCTCTTACGGTATTTCAGCTGTTGCTGACCAGACAACAACTGGCTTCCAGTCAGATTGCTTACAAACAACATGCTTACACCATTCATGCTCTTTTATTACCTTAAACAACATTTTTAGACAAGTTGTTTAACACTGTTTTTTCCTCCAAAATAATGAAGTGAAACATTACAAAATATTCCAGGTTAATGAGAACGAGTGCTTTTTTGATGAAGAGTCCTTCAGTCAGTTTTTAAATTGGAGAAGCCCAACCTAAAATTAATGCCTATTTTTTTGCTGTACATTACAGAAAGAACTTGCTGTACCTCTTCAATGCCAGAAATATTGTTGACTCCCAGTTTCTTCAGGGAAAACTGCAGCTTCTTATCATCTGCTGTAGCCGTTCTGTGCACCACCTTCTTCTTTCTGCGAGCTGACCCCTAAATGGCAGAAACATTAGATTAGATATGAACCCACCACTCAAAGTTAACACTACATTTCAGCATATGATCTGACTCACCTTGCCACCTATGCGGACCTGAGCCTGCAGTTTGGCAAGCTTCTCCTGGTTCATTATCGACTCCTTCATCTAATATGAGAAACAAGAGATATATAATAATAGGTCAACTAGTCTGTGCTGGAATGCTGCTTTTTAACCATAGCGATTCCAGAAATTGTTCTACAATCTATATTTGCGAAGTTGCCAAGGAAAGCAACCTGGGATTCAGTGCCATGTGTTTCTTACAAATGTCAGTCATTTGGGGAAAAGAAAAAAAATCTCCCTAGACACAATTACTCAAAACTAAATTGAGTTTTCTACTCATTTTTCATCTACAGGTTGAGCAAGATGTGAGACTCAAACAAATATTAAACATGAAAAAGAGTATAATGGATCGCTCTGGATACCATTATGACTAATACAAGAGCAATTTATAAAACTATAAGCCACCAATCGATGACAGAAAACATGAAGTTTTTCTGTCATTAAACGAAATGCAAATTTAAAACTTCCCCAAATCTCCACCACTGCTCTTTCGTCTCAAGAAATTAACAAGAACGCGCAACTGTCCCGTCCAAAAATAGCTGCACACCGCAAGTCTCGACGGAAGACCTTCATGAATCAGAGATGGTCAGCTGAAGTCAGTGCCCTGAAACGCTCTCCAGTGCGAAGAGGTTATCAATTAGTCAGCAACTTCACAAACCCGCTTTCCTGACATGTCCTAACGATGTGAACGCAGGCTTCCTCGTCCATCCCCCGACGCTAGGAAACTTACTTTTTCAAACAATATTCACAAACTGATGTCAAATGAACTGCCGGCTAGGTAGCAGTTTGAGCTAAACAGTTAGCCTGGGCCTCTTAAACTGATGTTAACATTCAAGTACAGCTGATGCCTTCCTCGCGTTTAAACCCGTAATCAGTCAGGGGGCTTATTGAAACGTTACAGGATTAAAACCGTATGCGTCTGAGACATCTTAAAGGGACCGACGGTAGTGAACTGACCTGGGAGTATGTAAACACGCGGGTCACACCGTCGATAAGGGGTAGGAGAAAGGAGGGAAAACCGGAAGTGACGCCGTTAGATGCCGGATGCCCAAAAAATGTACAATATGTGTCCTGTGATTTAAAGAAAAAAGAGGGTAAATTCCAGTATTTTCTGATACAAACATCTGATTTAACATTTTTAACAGCCACTTAAATTACCACTGAAGACTGTCAGACTTCAGTAGTAGAAAAAGAAATGCATTTACTGAAAATCCAAATGTAATGAGATAATTAATTTGACCTCTTACATATACTAATACGAATATTTATATATATATATAGATATATAAAATAATAAGGCTTATACTTCAGTCATCATTTAGTGAACATGTTAAGGTATGTCACAACGGAAGTAGTCACGCGTGTAGTCATGGCGTCCTCCTGTGCACGAGAGACAACGTGATTACTCGATAACATGAGCAACTTTTTGTTTACTTAGACAGCCAACATCATTATCATCTAATTTCAGCATATCATACGTAAAGAAATCCGTTGGCAGTCTTGGAGCTTTTACTTTGAAGGTGAGAATCGTCAGAGGTCAGTTTAGTAGAAAATGCTAACTGGCTAAAGTGCAGTATGCTAGCTAAGTTGAGCCTTACTGAGCACGTTGGGTCACTGTCCGAGTAATTAGCTGCTTTTGATTTGAAACTAATAACTTTGTGTAATTTTTACCTGTTAGGGAAAGACTGAGGGTGGATTTCTTTGATTATTACGCGCAGTAAAACGCTGAAGTGAAGTAAACTCGTTAGCTTAGCTCACAGAAGTTGCAGTTTTGGTAAGTTTTGATATTCGGTGTAAAAAGTGGAGCGCGCTGAAATACAGTCCGTGTTGTAGATTTTTGTACCTGCAGCTGTTAACAGTTTAACCTAAGTATGTATTATAGTCATGTTTTTGTCCCTCATTTATCTTTACAGACGTAGATTATTAAGTGATCAGCACAGAAATGGCTTCATTTAAACCCACAAAAATCCAAGTTTATCCAAAACTTGGAGAGAAAGTTACTCAAGACACAGTCTACTGGAAAAACTACAAAGTAAGACTTTTCTGTTGTATGTTGTTTAAATATTACTGTGAACAAAAATGTCCTGTATGATGCAGTAATTATTTTGGTTCATTTATTGTCCCCTAAAAATTGTGTCAAACAATATTATAGTCATATTAAGACAATTCTATGTCAGTAATGCGTCATTGTTAATATAGCTTAATAGTGCAGTTACACCTTTCAAAGAGCTATGATCCTATAACTGTTCAGAATATAATGACTTTGGCATTGGATTATGAATAAATAATAAAATACTTTGATTGAAAATTTTTTCCTGAATTACTTAATTACTGCGGCATGGTGGTGTGGTGATTTGCACTGTCGCCTCACAGTAA
This sequence comes from Heterochromis multidens, assembly GCA_015108495.1. Classification (NCBI taxonomy): domain Eukaryota; kingdom Metazoa; phylum Chordata; class Actinopteri; order Cichliformes; family Cichlidae; genus Heterochromis; species Heterochromis multidens. The sequence goes on along the minus strand of VUQS01001945.1, from coordinate 5,992 downwards.
GAAGGTCCTGGGTTCAAATCCAGTCTGGATTCTTTCTGTGTGGAGTTTGCATGTTCTCTCCGTGTCTGCGTGGGTTCTCGCCGGGTTCTCTGGCTTCCTCCCACTGTCCAAATACATGCATGGGGTTAGGTCAGTTGGTGATTCTAAATAGACTGTAGGTGTGAATGTAAGTGTGAACGATTGTCTGACTCTCTGTGACAGTCTGACCTGTGACAGATTGGCGTCCTGTCCAGGGTGTACCCTGCCTCTCACCCAATGACATCTGGGATAGGCTCCAGCCCCCCTGTGACCCTGAATTGGATAGGCGGAAGAAGATGGATGGATGGCATTTATCAATAATTTAATTAAATTATTTTCTCGTCTTTGTTTTTTTTCCCACAGGCTCCAGTCCAGATAAAAGAATTTGGCGCAGTCACAAACATAGACTTCTCCCCTGTGACTCCACATAATTTTGCTGTGACAGCATTCACAAGAGTATGTTGGCTTTGCTTGCATGAATTCAGATTAGATTTCTTTTTCACTCAGTTTAATCTGGTTTCACTTTGTAAATAATTCTGGCGTACACCGGTTTAGTCCTTGATGAGTAGTAAACTATTAAGGATGCAGCATGTGTTTGTGATTTCTTCTCATTCTAACACTCATTTTGGTACAGATCCACATTTACGGGCCGTTTTCTCAGGAGCCTGTCAAGACATTTACCCGTTTTAAGGACACAGCATACTGTGGCAGGTTCAGGTCAGATGGTCAGCTGCTTGTGGCGGGATGTGAGGACTCTGTGGTTCGGCTGTTTGATGTCAGTGGCAAGGTGGCCCTCAGGATGTTTAAAGGTCACACAAAGTAAGTTTCATACAAGTGTCTGTCTGATTGTGACAAAGTGTTCTGTCCTAGAATTTAAAGGGAGGGTTACAAAATGGACTTAATTTTAACTTCCCGATACACTGCAGAGGCTATGATGGCAGTTAGGTGGAATTCATTTCCAAGGCAAATGTGTGTATGTCAAATTTTCTTTGCCCACTTTCAAGTCCGCATTTCTTTCTTGAAATACAAAGGATTTGATTAAAGAAAAAAATCTTAATACTGTTTTTTGTTTTCAAACTTTGCTGCTATAGTCGCACTAGTAATCAAAGCAGATCATCAATATTCATTTATAGTTTGTGGTTTACAGCATATTGAACTCTGCTCACGGTTTAAAAAGTCAACACCTGCCATTCCCAAAAGTAAGAATGCCACAGTCCAGTTAGAAATCTAAATGTCCATGGTGGCCTACTCAAATCTTTGATTATCACTATGATCCACACACAATACTAAGATTAAGAATTTTCCTTTTTTATGGATTAATTTTTATCTTCTCTAGATTTGCTTGCTGAGAGTCTTCATTAAGCGCTTTCCTTTTGCCACCATCACCACTAGTTACAAGAGAAAAAAAATCCACATCAAAACATGTAATTTAAATCCCATGGCTTTGTTTTATTACTAATGATTACTTATATTGTTTACTCAAACATATTTTGATGATTTCAAACTTAATTTCAGTCATATGGATTATTATAAATGACCTGTTCACCTGCAGTACTTTTATTGCCCACCAGGTGGATACTGTTCACATTACAAATCAGTGGTCTACCACAAAAAAACAATCCTGCTGCCCTATTCAAATATCTGATAGTCCCTGACAGTGTCTTATGAGGTTTTTTCATAATAAAGGAATAGTTAAATGATGATTTCTTGAGTGATCCATCGACTGAATTTGATGATGACATCAAGAATTCTGACAGTCTATAATATCTATTTCTGACTTATAAAATTGTGATCTTAAACATAAACTGATATAAATCTTGTCTGTCATATTTTTTTTTTCCCCAGAGCTGTACATTTAACAGACTTCACCTCAGACCGTTACCAGATCCTTACAGGATCGGATGACTATACATGTCGACTTTGGGACATCCCAAATGCCACTGAGCTCACCACCTACCGAGAGCACACAGATTACATTCGCTGTGGTGTCACAAGCAAACTCAGCAGAGATCTCTTCATAACTGGTGAGATGGAAGCTCATTTTTAATGGTGTGTGGAAATAGTTAGAGGAGGACAGGAAGTCAACATTTTGCCCTGTTGGCATCAGTCACAGTGATCTTTAATTTAAACTTAAGGGGCACAGTTCCAATCATTTTATATGTGCCATTTTTATCAGCAGTGTTGTAGTATTAGAAGCACATCTTCTGCACCACATACTGCAGGATTTCATCATTAATTTAATATTTATTTATGAAGAAACAAATATAAAAAGAGCAGTAATCACATCAATCTAATTTTAAGACAGAAGTACACTAATTCATATTCAAAGTCAGTAACTGTGGAAAAACTATGTAATCCCACTCCAAATGCTACCCTTGTATTGTTGAATCAAGTGACGCTGCAGATGGAAGGATGTTTACAAGGATGAAAAAGTTTGGCCTGATTTTGTGTGACTAACATTTGATGTTCTTTTTCTAGGCTCATATGACCACACGGTGAAACTGTTTGATGCCAGAGTGGATAAGAGTGTGATGACCATGGACCATGGCCAGCCAGTGGAGAGTGTCCTCCTCTATCCCTCTGAGGGACTTCTTGTGTCTGCAGGTAGTGACCAGTATAATTCTCATGTTTAAACAGTGACCGTTTAAGCAGGGTCTACTGTGCAGTCTGCTAATTTCCAGCTGCATGTTTTTTAAATTCCTGGAGTCAGCTAATGTAGCTTTGCGTGATTCACAGTTAAAAAATAATAATAATTTTTTTGGGCCACGGTGCTGCTGCTAGTGTTCATCTACTGTGTGAAACTAGCCATAGCTACAAATAGTCTCCCTTTAAGCCAGCGTTCTTCTCAGCAGATTGGTGGGGCTGCTGTGCTCACAGTCTTTGTTGAAATGACAATTTTAAGTATATCCTTTGTCTATGACATCATACCAACCCAAGAGTAGGAGAAAACTGTCTAAAACCGAGCAGTTAGAGCAGGCTGAAGCCTCGGCTATTGGCTTATAGGGATTACTTATACATATGCTGACTTCATTTTGGCCATGCTTAATATGAGCATTCACTTTTACGTAACAGTATATATAATAAAAAATAAGGAAAAAGCATCATAGACCCCCATTTAATGATTTAATTTTTATGTAGATTAGCCTTGTTTAGCACATACTGTGGTTCTGTGGTGTAGTGATTAACACATTTGCCTTACATGCAAAAGATCCTTGGTTCAAGTTCAGGAGGAGACAAAAACCTCAGAGCTCAAGGGGTTCCAAACTAGTGTACTCCTAGTGCGCATCCCAAGGCTGGATAAATGGGAAAGTTGTGTCAGGAACAGTATTTAGTGTCAAATTGGTGCCAAATCAACCATCTGCTGCAGCAACCCCAAAAGTATTAGCCTCATTAAGTAGGAAATGTTTATATTTTTATGGCCTCTGACAAAGAATGAAAGGACAATAACAGCAGTCCATTTTATGCTTCATTGTGCTTGCAGTTCGGACAAACCTTACATTTCAGGGAAGGAATTTATTACACAACTCCTTCCCTGAAAATTAGTGCCCTCATTCATAGACACTATAATTATATTTACTCATAGTTAACCACAACATTAAAAAACGTATCCAGTTTTTTCAATCACTTTTTTTCCAGGAGGGCGCCACGTGAAAGTGTGGGACTTGCTAAAAGGAGGTCAGACTCTGGTGTCACTGAAAAACCATCACAAAACTGTCACAAGTTTAGCTCTCAGCAGCAACGGACAGAGACTGCTGTCAGCTTCTCTGGACAGGTAAATGTCAAATGTATCCATGTATGACACAACAAAGAAAGAGGAAATGTTCTAAATGGTGGATTCAGATGTCACAATGTCTGTCTTGACTGTTGAGTAATACATTTGTAAATTGTGTAAAAAAAACAAAAAAACAAGTTCTCTCATTTGAACCAGCTGAATGAATGAATTCGATTTAATGCACAGCTGTTTGTCTTTCAGGCATGTAAAGGTGTACAACACAACAAACTACAAAGTGGTCCACAACTTTGACTACGCTGCTGCTATCCTCAGTCTGGCTTTGGCTGTAAGAAATTCCCTCCACCATTTGTCACATGCTAAAATAATTTTTTTTACTATTTCAACATACCTGTAGATTAAGTTCAGGAAGGTGCATTCACTGAGTGGTTTCACCATCAGAGTGAGCTTCGATGTGAGAGATCAACTCTAAGACTTCAAAGGGATACATTCTATTTCTTTAATTGCTGAAAGTAAAACTGTGAATATGTCTTTCCCTTTAGCCGGATGATGAGTCCATCGTTGTGGGTATGACCAACAGTATTCTGAGTATCAAACACAGAAAAAGCGAAGAAGATTCAAAGGAAATGGCTGGCAAACAGAGGCGGCATCCTTCATATCGTGTCTTTGTGAAAGGGAAAAATTATGTCCCTAAAAAGGTAAGTTGAGATGTAATGTGAGGTCTATTAGGTGATTATTTCTTAATGCATTAAATACTTAAAAAATATTTAAATACTTAAATAAATGTTAAGAGCAAATCAGATTGTCTCGTGAGACTGTTTGCTTTCTCGCCTTTGACTCATTTATTTTCCCAGGATGATTATCTCGTCAGTAAGCCTGTGAAACAACATTTGGCCAAATATGACAAGCAACTTCGAAAGTTTAACGTATCCAAGGCTTTGGATACAGCTCTGGAGGTATGTATTTTATTTATTAATAGTATTGGCAGCAAGGTTTAATTAGTTGTTATCATTGTTGAGGTACCTTTTAGTTTCTATGTTGTCCATTTTTTCAGTTTGCAATACACAACAATATGTGCTCCCTTTTATGTTGGGTAGTTATTTTGGAAAGACAAATGTTTTGTCTTTAATGTTCAAATATATTACATTTTGTTTATAGACATGGACCAGATTCAGAAAGCCTGAGATCACTGTGGCTGTTATAAAGGAGCTGGATAGAAGAGGAACATTGAAGAATGCATTGGCAGGAAGGGATGAACAGGGGGTCTCTCGGTTACTCAACTTCCTCATTGGGTAAGATGGCAGAGAAGACTGAGCCATAACATTTTGACCTTTCACAGACAAAGTGAACCAACCTCAAGGTCTGAAATAAATTAAACTCCAATTACTTGGTCAGTGCTTGTAGTTAATGTGTTGGATTTATGAAAAATAAACAGGTATTAAGACCTGAGCAATATTGGGCACTTTTGGACCACAGAAACTTTTTTGTACCCCAAAAAGCTGAATCTGTTCATCTGGACGTAGCGTTTTTAGTGGGAGAAACGTTTCGTCCAGATGAACAGATTCAGCTTTTTGGGATTCTTTTACCTGGATTATTGAGCATGCATCAAGAGACTTAGTTTTTGTAGTTTCTTCATGTATTCTCCTCAGTG
>VUQS01001943.1:18590-34135 GCA_015108495.1 Heterochromis multidens | reverse complement strand
GCTTGCGCAGTTTACTAGTGATGGCTAATCACTGTGTTTTTTGACTTTGAAAATCAACAGGGATCTCCACAGGAGAGAAGAACCCAGCAGGGGCACCCAAAAAGTGACTTTCCCTCCCTGTGTGGCAGTTGTCTCTGCCTTTGTGCAGCTTCTCTCTTAACTCTTCAAATGTCGCCTCAGGTCAGGCTCTCCAGGGTCACCAGTCTCCACCCTGTCCCAACCCCCAAAACTCTACCCAAAACAATCCAAAGGAGCTAAAGCAGCCATAATGAGCCAGGGGCTAAGCATGTGCAGCATGCATGAGTGTGTGTGTGTGTGTGTGTGTGTGTGTGTGTGTGTCTGCTTGTTTTAGTATATCCCAAACCGGCCACTCACTAAGGTTACAATTAGATACAGTCAGGGTTAAGCATTTAGTTATGATAGTGTTAGGATAGGGCCATTGTATCAAGGTAAAGTGCCAGTCAAGATAGAAAAACAGGATGCATGTCGGTGAATGTGATCTCATACAGAGGTAAATAAGGAAAAAGTGTTTGTTATACCTGAATGACAGCTCCCAAAAGATTTTCAGAGGAGTCAGACGTGCACAGAAATTTTAAAACCATTGCTTTCCTTTTATTTATTCCAATATTGCATACCAAGACAAATATATGCACAGAGTAGCTCCACAAAATTATATTTATTTATACATAGATTTTATGCCTTTATTTAAAAAGCCCCAGTTTAATTTTTGATTGTGGATTCATTAAGAAAATTCACAAACTAGATTCAATCCACTGACCACTGGAAAACTACCTTTAATGTGCAGAATATGAGAGAATGGAGAGTTAGAGGGAAATAACAGCTAACATTATTTACCCTCCTCAGCAAGTTGTTTTATTAGACAAAATTAAATAAAGAATACTGATATCACCACAACTGTCAGTGCCATCTGACAAGATTGGGTTAGATTGGGTATTTCTTTTTTCATTTAATGAAATTGTTTCTGAAGTGATATACAAACAGCCAGAGCCAACACCAGCACTTATCTTTGGCTAACATGTCAGCTCTTAGGTTATTGGCTATCCAATAGTAGCTAGTAAACAGTGATTCTATGCTCTTTGACTGCATTAAGACAGGCAAATGGTTTTTAGTATGTCTTCTCATAGCAGTGTAATAAGCACAAATGAGTTTCCCCCATGGAGAATTCACACATTCAAGTGGGAATAATTTAGAAAGTCAAACAAAAACAGCACATCTTCTTTTTCCACGTTCTTGACCTAAAGCACACGAACACCCTGAAGTCAGAGTGACTTCTCAAGTCCTGAAAGGGGACAATGCGATTATATTGCCACTTTTTGGTGTGACTTACAGACTGTAAATAAAAAATGGAAATAAAAGGACATATGACATCACTCACTGCTCATTGCTATACATTTAAACCTCAGAAATGCAGCTTATGATCACACTGTCTATTCCATTTTGCATCTTTAATACTATGGAAAAAAAAATCCTCAACTTTAGACTGAAGACAGCTTACCAGAGGATAACTACATTATGCTAACAGACTACAAAAATGAAAAATTTTGAACTATTTAGTGGTGGTATCCTGTGAGGAATATATTACTGCTAGTCCCTACCACAAACACATTAGAACTGGATGCCAAAAAAAAAAAAGCAGTTTCTTTAAATGGACATCTGAGACAAGGGGATTTCAGGAGTCAGACAATGCAGCAAGCCAAGCCATCATATCTTATTGTTAGAGAAATTATGTCTAAAATGAACACCAGCACACTTGGGAGGAAGCTCAAAATTCAGGGTTGTAACCATAGTGAGTCACTGAAAAACATTTTGGAGCTGGCATCTTGCAGCCATACTTCGACACTGGCTTCAGCTTCAGTGGCACGCCTTCAAAACCTCCTTTTAATGATTTTTTCTTTCATCCTTTACACATTGTCTCCAGGTTTTCATTATTGTTTATTCATGCACCTGATGATGTATTTTCCTGTACAGAACTTGTCACAATCTTACCTTCTAGACCACGTCTCCCTTGAAAAATAGCCTGCCACAGTGAGACTTTCCATAATTAAATAAAGGTTCAGGTAAAAAAAACACAAAAAACAAACCTATAATTAGCAATTTTTTTTAGCTGAAAGTAGATATTACAGAGAAATGTTTGTGTAATAGTGGAAAGTTTGAAAAACACCATAAATACATTTCAGACACTCAGCAAAAAAGCAGGAAATGCAGGGAGTCATTTTAGAAATGCTGGAGTGTAAAATTGACTCGGCTGGTCTGGACTAATATAAATATCAGCATAGTTGAATGATGAACACATAATATGTTCCTGTGTCTGCTGTAAATCATTAGATTTGGATGGAATCAGTGTGAAAAACTTTGGATTATTCTTTAAGTGATTGAGTATCTTTTTTTTTTTTTTAACCTGTAGTAGCTATACTTTCCATTCTTAACCAGTTTAACACAAACTGTCTCTGTATCAGTCCTTCATTAGATGAAGAATGCATAGCCATTAGTAGACACAGAGTTTGGCTTCTATCTAAAGTTTTGCCCGTCTCTGTGAAAAGAACAAATACTCCTCTCTTTGGTCTTCCCATAACAATCCAGCTATTTGTTGTCATGTAAAGTTGCTGAAAAGCAGCTTGTCTTGATCTTAGAAGTGTGTAGTTGGCAGATTCCAAATTGGAGGGTAATCAGATCAGTGTGAGGAGTTTGACAAATGACCAATGACAAGCACTGGACCCTGGAGGATGGGCGGAGATGCCGGGGGTTAAGGCTGGGGGCCAGAGGTTGCCTTTTCAGAACTGCTCAATCGAAGGGCCATTAAATCCCATCTTTGTGAAATTTCTCAGTCTTGCACTGGACGTCCTCAATCAACGCTCCATTTATATCCAGTAAAGGCGATATGTTGCCTTTATGTGAAGGAATGACTAGGCCAACATCATGTCTTCAGTACAGTCAGTAAAGTTTGTCTTTTTTTGTCTTTCGCTGATGCAAAACAGGAAAGCAACGCAACAATTACAGAGGCAGTTTGGAGAGCAAGTAAACAAGTTTCATAGTCATTTATTCAGCCGTGGAGGCCACACTGAAATGAAGATATCCATGTGGATTCCAATTTAAGATATTTAAAACATGATAAGATGCTTTTCTACAACCAATTTGATGATTCAGATTTAAATCAACAGACAAAACTGTTTTAAAACCTCTGCAGTTAGGCTTATCAGTAATGTGAATGAAAAAGCCTTTGTGATCCTATTTTGAGGGGAGTTTTTTTGTAACTCCTCACTGTGTGTTATCTCATGTGTAAAGTATGTCGTCTCTGGGACGTCTTGTCTCTAGCTTTGTTTTCCTACGCCTGCCGTCCAAATTTCCATCACAAACACCTCACCCTGAGTGACCCTTTGCTTTCTGTCTGTGAAGAGGCCCTGATTAGCCTGCATACATGTGCAGATAGGGCCCAAATCCTTGAGTTGGGACTAAGTATGAATGCGTGTTTTAACACGTATATATGTGTGTGTGGGTGCGCCCATGGCAGAGAGAGGAAAAGTATGAACAAGTGTGTACGCTCATGCATATGCGTGCATGCATGAAAGTGTCAGGCAATTCAGGACCATACTCCATGCTTCTAACTATTCAGCGAGTTCCCTTTTCCTCTTCTCGATCTCTTCTTTGCTTTCTCACTTATCTGCACTGCACAGTTGACTGCAGAAAGAAACCACATCTATTGAAGAGTCACTCAGTCAGAGGACAGACTCGGTTTTGTCTCCGCTCTTTCCCCTCCCCTCTGTCAGCTTCCACTGTTCATCAGTCCCGGGTCAGATGGGGGGAAACTAAAGGCAAATAACCACTTGGAGCTGGGAGATAAATATTTATCGCCTTTGCTATGCTTTGTAGGATTCCTAATATCCTGTAAAGAGGCTTAACAATAACACCATCTTTATGTACAAAATGTAAACAACACTGTTCATTAATTCCAATATTCGACATTAAAATAGACAAAAAGCATCACTTCATTAAAATGAAACCAACAGAAAACAATGTTAAAGCCAAGAAACTGTTGTGTCCTGTGGCATTCATGCCACCTGTTGTATACATTCAAATACACCTGTTACCACGAGAACATCCAAGGCCTGCACACAGCTATACCCCAAGGGACTGGTGATATGATACCCCTGAAGTAAGAGGTGTGCGTGTATGTGAGAGAGATGTAGGGGATGGGGGTGGGGGGGTTACTGGAGCCGAGGAGACACCAAATTTTTTGGCGGTTCCCTCAAGGGCTTCCCCCAACAAAGGCGAGCTCATTTACAACAGATGTATACATTGTTGAAAAGCAGGTTCATTGATGAGCTGGAGGACACTGCAGTGCAGGTGCCGAGAGAGCAAAGGGGAGGACAGGGCCATGTGCAATGGCATTTTTAAAAATTAGATCAAAAGGGACTGGGGGACAAGCAGCAGGTCACCAAGGAGTCTGAATGGAGTTGATGAAAGATGGTGGGAGATAAAGGACATTCTGGATGCTGATTTGGTGCACAATTATGCTCCTACTGAGGCCCTTTTTCAGAGATTTTAATTGTCACCTGGGGGCTGAAATGTGAAGATTCTCGAATTACTGCTAAGGCCGGACGAATGATCCTTAAATCACTTATTATTGTTCTTGTATAATAACTGTTACTTGATGTGGTTACTTTTACCGTCACATTGTCTCACCTGTCATCCTCTGATGTTTAATCCGAGTGAATAATCATATTTTAATGCACAATAAAATAACAGCATGTTATGGTTTATGCAGTGGATTTAGATAACACTGGGGAAAAGTGGAGAGCGCTGACTTCAGATCATTATTTTCAGCATTAATGAACATAAAGCTCAGCACCATCTTTGGTTACAAACTTCACAGCATCCAGCTTTGAAACCGCAACACTTAATCAACTTTATCACTTGAAACTTAAGACATCGAGGTGATGGCAAGATTTCAAACCTCCATGGGAACAGCTGAGATCTACCACCTGTTAAGTTTGTCATTACTTTTAGTGAAATGTGATACATAAAAATTTAATCTTATCACAATATTCTGCTGAGCGAGCAGGAGGGTGGACGGGTTCGAGGATGAACAGCGAATTTTTGTGAATGGAACGATATCAGAGGGGGGTCATGGTATTGGCTTGTGTCTATTGTCTGAGAAGGCCATTGTAAGAGGGGGTTTAAAGTTTAAAGTCTGTATGTGTCTCTGTATGTGTGTAGGCAGACTAATTATATTCTGCGTAGCCAAGGATGACCCGGGCTGACCAAACTCAATTCAGAGGTGGACACAGTGCAGGGGAGGAGGAAGAGGAGGAGGAGGAGGTGCTGAAGCACAGCCAAGCAGCAAAAGAAAAGAAAAAAACCTGACCATTCACTCTTTTTGTTTGGAAGTTTGCAGCCTTTTACACGTGTTTCTGATCTTCTAAAACATCCAGAGAACTTGTGATTGTGTAAAAATGAGCTAAGAGTGATACAGCAGGGGGCTTTGATATACAATATTGCATAAAACTGAATCAGTATGAGATGTTCTGGGGTGTAAAGACAATATTTGTTGCCAAATCTTTTTCAGTGTCGCACATATATTCTGTGAGTTCCTGTTAAAGGAACAGTTCAACTATGCTTAATTGCTTCAGTGGCCAGAGTTTGAAAAGATGAATGACACTCCCCTAATTATACTGGAGCCAGCAGCCAATTAGCTAAGCTTAGCATACAGTTTAGAAACCCATGCTGAATTAATCATTTTTTATACTTTGGTCTTTATACATATTAAGAAGGTTTAAAAAGATTGAGAGGTACTGACAGCCGGTTTGGTTACTTTTAAAAAGAGCCAGGCTTTCCTTTCTTTCCAGACTTTGTGCTAAGCTAACTAACTACTTCCAGAAAGTTTAAAATTTAGTCCAACCATGGGAGTGTGGTACTGCCCAAAATGTCCAACCATTCCCTTAATATAGTGCATATTCTCTTAAAAACATATATTATTTGCATGACTTGAACAAGAGCTTTCTTCAACTTAAGGACACAAAAAATCTGATGCTGCAGTATAACCCATTTTAAAGATCAGGAACTTGTCCTGCTTTCTACTGACAATACTATATATATGGAACATCTGGTGGCTAATGATCTAAAAATCTAAAAGTGCATATTTCTGTCACAAGCAATCCACACCAGGAAAAGTATGAAAAGTGCAGCTAAATTAAAGAGTGTGGATTCCTCTTAACTGCTAAAATTATGCATCTGCCTTGACCGCCAAAACATAGCCCCTTTGTATATTCCCCCATTGTATCCAAATAAAGGTATTTAAATGTGGATGTGGTCGAGAGGGACAACATCTGTCTTTCCTGTGGACATATGTAAAACACTACACCTATTGTGAATTTTGGAGGGATCCTGCTTCTTACTAAGTTTTCCCTCCAAACTGATTCAGCCAATTAGAAGAAGTGTAGGGGGTAGAGAATCAGCAAACTACACAGACAGCGGGGTTGCCCTGTCTGACCCCCAGCTGGGCTCCAGCAACACTGCCTATCGAACTCACCCGGCCTAATGTATTATTATAGCGCCACTGGGCTCCTGATAACAATACTCTCATCTGGATTACAAAGAGTGGGATTGGGAGATGTGCTGTTAATTGCAGCTAATGAGAGTCATAAAAGTGAAAGAGGCTGGAGATGCTGTGTTCTAAAGGCTAACAACTAAAGTGGCTTTCCCTCCAAAAACAGACAGACCAAACCATTTGCAGACCTGATTTTGCCAATAAATCCCAAACAATGATGAGGCGCTCACCCACACACCATGATCTAATGTCGGAATGTAGTATTTGTAAAGTAGCGTGACACATGCTTGCTTTAATCTGACTACAATCAAAAGCTGTGGTGGTGTCTCCAAATGCTTTGTAGTCTAAAATTACCACCAAACCTCACGTACCACAGGAAACTTCCTGTTGCATTCCTCGGTGGCTACAATGTGTTTTTATGTGGCCTTTTTCTTCCCTCCCTGTTGCTTTCAATCAAAAGCTGACTGCCAAGAGTAAAAAATCCTGTGAGTTAACAGCGACAACGTTGTGTGAAGAACCACTTAAAAAGAATCTGTTTACCCCTGGGCTAAGCTATTCCCTCATGTTCGTTTGAGCACTAAGGAATGTGAGAATCGACGCAAAGGACGCAAAGACTGGCTGCACTACTGACACGCTGCCTGCTTAAAGTCACTCTTAGTTCAGTCACACTATCATCCATTTACACTAAGATAAGGAACTGGATCTGACCTCTTTGTCAGGATAGAGATAGAATATTTATCAGGCTTTAAGGATAATCAGTTTTTATTACCTTGACACTTTTATAGGTTTTGGAAGAGCTGGGAGGGACATGACATAAAAAGCTACTTTCAGCTACACCCTTATTCACAAGGGATCACCACAGCAGATAGTTCCACAGATTTGATTTGGCAGATTTTTTTTTTTTTTACGCGGAATATTCTTCCTGACAAAACTTCCAAGGGATTTGTGCCTGCCCCTGAAATCAATCCAGGCGAATGTGTAAACCACTATGAAGCCACTACATGCATTTCATTTAAATGCTGCAATAAATTAATGATACGCTGGAAGTTTGGCCCCAACAGTGCTCAAAGTCTATCAAATAACAAAGGGAAACTGAATATCTGCAGATGTTTATGAAGGTTATGGAAATAAGTTATTATTAGATACTACAGTATGGTGTACTGGTATCATTATGAGGTCGTCACTGTCTGAATAAGCACTCCAGACCAGTATTTGGCTACATTTAAGAACATGCAAATAGAAGTAGAGCAATACAGTGTAAAAAAAATTCCCATAATGGCCATCTTACACAACAGTATTAACATTACATGTTTCTGAAAAGTATCCATCCATTCTCATTTTTGTACAGGATAAAAATGATTAATTTGCAAAGTAACTGTTAACTGTAGATGCCCAGTGTAGTTGAATATAGACTATTTCCTTAAGAAATGTTAACATGTACTTCAGGTACAACAAAATTATAGCAAAGTGCTCATTTAAATACATTTACACATAAGTATTTACTCTCTGCAGACAAAAAAACTAAAACCTTAAATTCAAATTTAGGCACAATAGATGGAGAAGTCCATTTTAGACACCAGCAGTTTCTTCCCTCCATTTTACTAATGAAAAGTCTCCGAGGCACCCAGCTGTAACCTTTAACCCCAGACACTATAATTAGGTTATATTTGGAGTTGCTGAAAGAAAAAAAAGAAGCTCTAAGGAAAAAAATAAACATCTTAAAAGCACTTATAAAAATTACTTTGCCACAAAGTGCCTTAAAGAGACACAAACATGGATGTCAGTGATAAATGAGATTTTTAAAAAAAAGCATAAATAAGCTCAAATAAGACCACAGGGGGCGTGTGGGTCACAAAACAAAGAACAAATCAAAAAGAGTTCTCAGGTGAGAGCTTACTGCAGATACAAAAAATGTGATTTGTAAAACATGAGACATTTAATATTAAACAATATCAATACTTATGTTAATGCAAACGTTATGTGAGATCCCAGTAGAGAAGGTTAAAGCACATGAGAATGAGAGTATTGTGACAGTGGAGCTAAATGATCTATTACATGTGTAGGGAAGCATTAGAGAGCATTCTCAGGGTGTCTCTGTGCGTTTCCAGCTGCATTTGCTATCAGCCCTGCCTGACTTTGTTTATGTGGTATAGGACCCTCTTGTATTCTGTTTCCCACTGGGCTTTACGCTAACACACACACACACACAGTCACTCTCTCTCTCACGCATACACACACACTATACAACCAACATGAGAGGCACAATGAGAAATTTACTGTCATATAAACAAACACATACACAATCAGGACCCTGAGAAAGTGCAATGAGAGAGCAGGTGTCAGTTTTCACATGAGGCTCTCATAGGGGCCCGGATGGTTAAAAAATGAGCACAAGTTTTTTTCCGAGCTCCGAGCACTGGCTTTTCTCATAGCCTCAGGCCGCCATTCGACTCTGACTCCAGATCAAGAGCCCATCACCTGTATGGAGGGGTGGGAAAATGTCCATTTGAGTCCTCTCATTGACTCATTATAGTGGCTCAGCTATCTGCTTTGCTATATGTCACAATGTAGGTTGTGTGTAATGTGTGTAATTACATATAACAGATCTAAAAGTTCAACTCTTTTTTAAAAGATTTGTACAAAATGTGCCCATTTTAATTATTAGAGGCAAAACAGATGTTTGTGCATTCATTGTACAGCCTGTATTACTAATATGAACCCTGCAGTAACACTAATTGTAGATACCATCTAAACAACACAATCCACATACCTTCAAGTATGTACTATACTTGGATTATGTACAGTACTATGCAAAATCCTCATTTCATGATGTTTTCTTTCCAAGGATTTCTAAAGGTCTTTTGAAGTTTTTCTTTGGCTGCTTTTTTACTCACTTTCAGTCCAGTCCTTGTGCCTGACCATTTTCAGAGGAATAGTTTTTTTGTTTTTCAAGCCACTTAACCCTGACCTATGAATCATTCAAGCAATGTCATGTCTACACATAACAGACAACTTAGCAAAGAACCAATTTTAAAGTGTATCTTTAGGCACTTTGTACCTAGCAGCCTGTCACAAAAAATACATAATTTGTTACCATTTCTTTAGCTGAATCTAAGAAAAATGCCAAAGATAACACAGTTTGACAAGTGAAGGGCATAGAAGCAGTGTCAGGCCTAAAAAACTATCTACAGCAGATGAACAGAATCTGAAAGTCCTGTCCTTAAGAAAGAAGACCTGACACAGGACCTGAGAGATACATCTGGCCCTTCAGCTGATCCATCTACTGTTCACTGAAGGCAAGAAGTCATTCTTAAGGAAGGGAAACAGGAAGAAAAGGCTGAGGTATGCCAAATGACACAAGGACTGGACTGAAAATCAGTGGCAACAGATCTTATGGAGTGATGAATCCAAATTTGAATTTTTTGTTTCAAATCATCATCAACATGTACTCAACAGTGAGTGTCTACAGCCATCTTTGTCATGGTTTTGGGCTGCATTTAAATCTTTGGATTATTTTTATCTTGTTAAAATTGTTGGAATTATTAATGGAGAAAAATATCATCAGATTTTGATCCGCCATTCAGTACCATCTGGAAAGTGTTTGATTGGCAACAGCTTGATTTTTCAGCATGACAATGATCCCAAACACACTACCAATGCAGTCAAAGCATACCTGGATAGAAAAATGCACAATGGAACACCATCAGTCATAGACTGGGCTCTACAGAGCCCGGACCTCAACATTATTGAAGCAGTGTGCCAAAGAAGACCTTTGAATGTCCTTCAAGAAGCCTGGAGAACTGTTCCTGAAGACTACTTAAAGAAATGACAACAAAGATTGCTTAAGAGAGTTCAGGCTGTGATGAAGAATAAAGGTTGTCATACCAAATATTGACTTTCAAGCTCGCTGTTTTTGCCTTATATACTTTATTTCCATGTTTGTTTGCACTTGTTTCAATAAATTGCTGCATTCATTTCCTATTTTCCTCTCAAAATATAAAGAAATAAAAAGTGGCTCAAAATCTTTGCACAGTACTGTGTCTCTTTTCAGCTTGATGTAACCTTGATGTTACTGTCCATTCTGACATTCAGCATATCACAGTTTTTCTTAGTGTGTTCCAGACTCCAAAACTACATTGAAACAATTTCCCTTGACTAACCTAACAAATTTTCCATGCAAAACACAACACGCAGCACAATCCTGTAGAGAGAAGGGCATATTTTTACTGCCTCCCTGAGCGTAGGCTTATTATCAGAGCATCCTGACAAGGTCTTAGATCTCATTACCAGCAGACTCTGTGCAGGAAAACAAACAGCAATGATTTCAGATCAACCAGATTAGCACCAAGGTGCCATGGGAAGCTGCAGAAAGGTCTGGGAACAAGGACATTTTAAATTTTCTACTCATTTCAAGTATTTTCCAGAGAATATTGCTGCTACACCAAACTTATCCCAACAACATTACTGTGATCACTCCCTTTTATGACCACTAACATCCAAAACTGTGATCCTCCAGCATGATCAAACTCATCAGAATGAGTCAAAATTTGGTCCCCATAAGTGATAAAGCTCTATTAATTTGTAATATGTAAAAATCAAACTGTGTGTCTTTGCGCATTTATACAGGCTTTATCCATACTGACCACTCACTTTCCTCCTGTCAGCATGTCATAAATTTCTAGGGCCCTTTTTTCAAACTAAAATCACAAAATGAAATTATTTGTGAGTGGTTCTTGCACGCACATAATCTGCAAATAGAAAAGTTCCCTACTTTTTCAAAAACATTCTTTGTATGTGTAACAGCGAGAAGAGACAGTGAGAGAAAGTTACAGAATGTCAAGGTCCCATAAATACCACTAACACCACACTGCCACTACATCCTCTCTGTGTTTGGAAATACCCCCCTCACAGAGGAGTACAGTATACCAAGCAAATAGACACAGAACTAACACATGCACGCAAACTCTCGTATCTATACAACAGCACTGTTTGAAGACATTCACATTGGCAGGCTGGTGAGAACGCAGCAGTGGAAACAGAGAGAGAGAGAGAAACCACTCCGGGAATCTGGTTCAGTGGTTAAAGTATGAGGACAAACAGGCAGTGTTTCATTACAGTCAAAGATGGCATTGTTCTGGATGCAGGACGGAAGCAACCAGGTCGGTTGGTTCACGTACACAAAGTGACCTTTAATCGTAACTCACACACAATTTGATTGCAGCTCTGAGCACTGATGTGTAATTTGTTGTTCTTTTGCTGTGTGCAGTCAAAAACAAGGGTCCTGTGAAATCAACGTGTTGAGTAATACCACATCTTTGGCATATAGATTAAGTGCTTCCCTTAAAAATATGTGAGACAGCATGGTAATTTCAATAAAGCAACAAAATCATAAGGCCAAAGTCTTTACCTTTCATACTGAAGGCCTTATTTTAGTGATGTTATACAAAAAAAAAGTAAACCACATACAACTCCTACTCAGGTCATAACGAGGTCACATGGCGTGTGTGTAGCTTTTGTTTTAACAGACACATGCATAAACACATGCATGTGACAAAGTGCGTAAACTTGCACTGTATATGTCTGACTGTGGACACGTGGATGCAGTGACATATCTTTGAAGTCCATAGCTAAGTTTAGGTACTAATATATTCATGTCTCTTTGACCAAGTCACCTCCTCCCCGTCTCTTTGTGCTTTAAACTCTGCTGCTTTGAAATGCCCCACAGAAAACAAAGCTCCGTCCTGCCGCAGACAATAAAGCAGCTGGATTTCTGCACATGTGCCTTTGTGTTGCTCTGAGGCCTTGTCATAACTCCATCAGAGGGGTCTAGACATTCATCACACGCACGCACACACGGGTGCAAGAATGCACGCGCTTCCACAGAAAGCTACTCGCTCAGGGAGATGGATGGCAGAACTGGCACAAAAGAATATTTGATTTGGTTATAAGTACTGCATCATGAAAGAGAAGCACAGTGGGGGTGGAAAGGGCAGAGGGCACAACAACCAGAGGTGGCAAGAACTTCATCACCACCATATATGTCTGAAAATGAGGGTAGCATTATAGAACTGTTCTGCACGTCTCCTCTTTTGCCTGTTTCACCTGATATTTACTTCAGGACAGAAGAAGTTAGATATTATATTTTTTCTGCATATTCAGAGGTCCTTGAAGTGGTCAGAGCAGGGCAGAACTAGACTATAAATCAAAACCCTGGAAAGCTTTAAGTAGACAAATATAGTTAATTATAACTTTGAACAAGCATGTTCTATGTTTGCTTAAATCTTACAGCCATGACTTGAACACAAAGTGGGAATTTTTTTGCAAACCAAACTCTTCCACTCTTTCACAAAGTAGCTGTTATTTCTATATTTTTTTTAGAAATGTGCTTTGCCTACCTCACTTAAATATTTGACCTTTGCAGGAATGAGATGCATTTGTGTTCTTCAGCTGAAAAAGAGAACTCCCCTGTAATTAAATGGATTTTCAATGTGTTTTATTCAAAATTACAATGTAATTATATTTACACACAAATACTTAAAGGTAGGTACACTAGAATAAGAGGGTAACAAGTCAGGTTTTTACAGGAAACAAAGAAATAATTATACTGTGAGTAGATTTAAGTACTGCATAAGTAATTTTAAGTACTGCATAATTTCCTGGTAATTTAGCAGGAAAAACTAACAATATTTCCCCATCTTACATTGTAAGTACGCTGTACTTTTCGCTGTACTTTTTAATTTGTATCTTCTACGCAGACACAATAGTGAATCGTAACTTGGTTTCATCTTTGCATACAGTTACTCACTTCCCTCCCTGCCTCCCCCTCTGCTGGGCGAGTGGTTTAAAGTTTCTCTTGCTGCAATCTGATTGGTCCGTGAAGTTTTCCTGAGGGGGATAAGTTCAGAGCTCCGCGTCTCCTGTCTCACATTGGCCCTGAGAGCGAGTGTAGGAGCTGTATTCTCTTATCGTACGCATCAGGATAAGAGGATACAAAGTTATGGAGGTTATCAGAGGTTATCAGAGGTAGATTATTATTTGTTTTATAGAGAATTTTTACTCACTAAGGTTTAGGATATCACAGCTTTGGAATATTTTTTTCCCCACCTTACTTTGCATCACCCATCCAACATGCCAGGCTTTGGGGTTTGGATTAACGCAATCTGGATTTTACTTTTTAACGTTTTTGGCGTGTGCCTTTCAAACTATTCCGAAGACCAGTGCAGCTGGAGAGGCAGGCAAGTATTTCACATTTGATCTGTGATGTGTGTTCATTGGGAATAATAGAAAAGCGGATTTAAAAATGCCCGCTCAGAGATGGGTGTCTCTTGTTTGTGTGACACTGGCAGAGGATGGTGCTTACGTGCAACAAGTTGAGACTTGCCACTGGGGCGCAATTAAAACGTTTGCGGGGCTCTGCTGCGATTGCGCCTCTGGGGCGTCTGCAGAAGTCACGGAGGGTCAGACAGGCAGGAGACTGAAAGATTAATTTAGATGCATGGAGAAAATACACACTGCATTTGCAGCTGTTGAATAATAATTGTTATTATAGCCATATTGTTAAAATATCTTAAGAATTTGTTTACAATTATAAATTATAAACACCCTATATTTGAGTCTTTATAGATGACATTCAGGGCCCTTTTCTCTGCACATCTGCCAGTAGGCGGCGCCTTGTCTGAAACTAAAGCTTTAAGATATGACATTTATTCAGTAGACATGAAACTTTTATTGCTGGTGTGCAGTGATCACACTTAATTCCTTCTCTCACCATCCTGCAGTTGTGGGCAGATGTTTCAGTAAAGTTTGGGCTGAACAAACTTAACACTAAAATCTTTATTTAACCTTGTATCCTCTCTCTTTTCCTGCTCACAGCGGTTTGTCCCAGCAGCAGGGCAGCGTGGAGCAGATCTCCCTCCACTGCTCTGAGGGTACACTGGACTGGCTGTATCCCAAAGGTGCCCTGCGCCTGACCCTGTCACCACGCCTGCCCTCGATGGTGGTGGGCCCCAGCGGCAGCAGCTCTGGCCTCATCACAGCCTGTGTCAAGCCCTCGGAGGAGTTCCACGGAGCACAGCTCTACTTAGAGAGAGACGGGGTCCTTGAGCTCCTAGTAGGTGACAGACTGGAATCTTCTCCCCCACCGAGGGTGCGCTGCTTCAGCCGTCTGCCTGGGGAGAGGGTGGCCCTCTTCCTGCAGGCCACACCACATCAGGACATTAGCAGGAGGATCGCCTCATTTCGTTATGAGCTGAGAGGGGACTGGACAGCTCGCCTGTCTCTGGACTCCCACCCTATTAGCAGTGAAAGTAAGTCAGTGAGAGTGGGGCTACATGTGGTCAGTCATGTCATTTAGTGTAGAAGATTCTTTCTTCTGATTACTTTTATGAAACAACAATTTCTGCACGAGTTGCTGTGTAACAGCCTAAAGTTCACAGGTTGTCTAAGATAGGACTTTGGTTGCATACAGTTCTTAAAACTGCAAACCTCTTTTGCTTCTTTGCTGTAAAGTTTGGCAGATGCAAGTTTGTGAACCACCAATGACGATATTATTACAACATAAAATCCTCTTTGAGGATGATTCATAACTCAGAACAGGCCTCTGTGGTCTGCATGGACTTTCCACGGCCGTGCAGAGAGAAGGAAGTGGCCAAACTTTCCCCCAAAGGGTTTGGAGTGGGAGAAGGGGAGCTGTGGAGTTTGGAGGAGGGGTACAAAAGCCCAGTATGTGGGGCTTTCTCCAGAGTCCAGAGCCCTTTGAATGGCTGCCGCATGAGTATTCTGGGATTACTGCCGTTGTCTAGGCAACAGGGAGGCCTCTGCCCAGCTGAGATGCTCCCCTCTTTTGTTGAGTTGCCTCTTGTCTGTAGGAGTTTACTCCCCCCCACACACACACATCTTTCTCACTCACTCACACACACACACCCACACACCGATTAAGTTTGGGGGGGGGGGGGGGGGGGGGGGGGGGACAGAGAGGAAG
>VUQS01001943.1:0-14048 GCA_015108495.1 Heterochromis multidens | reverse complement strand
TTATCCAACTTTAAAAAAAAAAAAAAAAAAAGGAAAAAAAAAGCTTTGTGAATCAGAGACGTGATATCAAACTTATTAACCAACCCGGAAGCATTTTTGCAGTTTTCCTCAAGTGAAATGATTCTGATGATTTTTGTCACAATCCCAACATAAGGTCAAAATACATTCAACAGCACTCTGTGGTTGTATGATTGAAGGATCATCAGCCACTTTTCTTATGCAAACTTTTGTTATAGTCTCTGCCAGGTCTCTGAGTGCAGCTTCTCACACTAATCCTTCATCTGGATCCTTTTCCACTGGAGCTGTCTTTTCACGGGTTCATCGTGTAATCTTTCCCATAACTTGGTCCACAGCTGCTGGTTGTTGTGCTGTCGTAGATCCAAAACAGTGGTTGCGATGCTCTGACACACACTTGACACCAATCTCAAATCCCTGTCTCCTTGTGCCAAACGGCACTGAAGGCTCTTAAATGGCTGAACCTCTGCAGCTCTTTGGCTGCTTCTTTTTTTCCACTCGTTCACTCTTATTACTCAGCGTCAGATGAGAAAGAGACTGCTGCTCAGTCTTTGAAACACCATCTCAATACAGCAATATCCCAAAGTCTGTAAAAAAAAAAAGCTTAAAAGCTCAAACCTAGTTTTTTAAATAGCTAGTGTTTCCTTTTTTATTTGGTGTATAAGCTGTGGTGATTACTCACGTTTTTGCATAAGTTAGGTGTGAAAGAAGTGATGAAGAAATGGCTGGGGATTTCAATGTGCTTTATTTTCCCACAGATACAAATGATTTTTCCATAGTGCACTGTAACCAAACATTAGCCTAAGTGGTCCATCCATCTCTTTGTATGATTCAGTGCTTGTGCATCCTGCTGCCTCTCCATCAGCTCAGCACCAGCTGAGGATGAGTCCTCGTAGACTTCTATGACTACACTTTGGCATCCCAGATTCCCAGCTGACAATTTCTTGTTCCCATAACACCCTGTAACAGCTGGAAGTGGTGATTTCCAAAAGGAAACTGTGAATGTTCATGTACCACCTCAGGCCAAAGAAATGCCATCCATTATCAAAAACTTCACTTCATGCCATGCTGAATATATGTATGGAAAAACCTCTACTGTGCAACGGTGTTTGAAAGCATTGATTCATACTGATCATTCTGCACTGAGCAATTTGGAAAAACTGGTAGGTCCACAGAGCAGAGTGATACTGGGAGACAAAAAGTAGAGTGGGCAGTTTGGGTGGGTTGAGAGGTCAAAGCAGAATAGAGAACAAGTGTATAGCGGTGCAAAAGCATGTTTATCTGCCCATGTTATCCCTCTGAAGTACTAAAGGGAGGAGAGCGAGGAGCACCCTTTGTTCCTCAAGAGGCTGCAGATGGCTGTAATCCCTTCCAAAATGTGCACTGAAAATCAATCAAGACAGGGTGGACATGGTGTATGAGGTTGGAGGCGGGCGACACATTTCTCAGGGAGGGGGCCCACCGCAAAGAAACACAAGTTGGGTCAAACAACCATCTTTGGTGCTTTCCCGCCAAAAAAAAAAAAAGTATTGTAAGAAAAGACAGAGGGAATGAATTGAAACCCCCTCCAGCAAAGGCCCACTCGCTAGCCCCGTGTTCAGCTGAACACAGCTGCCTTCTCCTCGCCGTATCCTGGGGGTGACATCGCCTGCAGGGGGTACAACCACAAAAACCTCCAAACACTGACATCACACCTTAATAATGCCACTTAGGGACACTCACTGCTCAAGGAAGAGGAGAAACATGACAGATGAATTGATTAGGATTCATCCTCTGCATACCATTAACATCTCTGGAGATGATGAAACAAAATTCATACCAGAATTCAAATCGTAAGCAGAGGCTGACAGTGTTGCACTATAGCAATAGCCCTAAAAGCTGCAGTTCCTCAAATGGCCACACGAGGTTGTCTCTGTTATTGTGGTATTGGTGCCTACTGGAACACTTTTAAATGCAACAACCTGACAGTGTATAAGAAGTCTATGCTCAGGTTATGATGAGTTAGGACTATTTCATAGCATAGTTTGGGTGCACCTTGCTATTCAAGCATGCCAGCATTAGCTGATCAATTAGAACTCCACCTACAGCCATACGGTTTCAAACCAAGAGTGCACAAAGCAACAGATGATGTCACAGTGGCTGCACGGTGTCTAGCATGGCAAAAATGATTAATAAAATACAATATTTAACTATTTTAGTAACACCGTTACTATGATACAGTCATGTTGGAAGTGTAGCTTGCATTTTTGTTCAGCTGTTCCCTGGGTATTACTTCATTTCCAAGCAGAATTCTGGGTTATGCAAGGACAACTGATTTCTTTGTCTAGCTCTCTCATGTGGCTGACGTCAGCCTTCTTCATAATAAACTCCAGACTGAGAGTCTACCCACCACAGGGAAACACACCTGTCTTTTAGCCTGGCCTTTAAACCCCACCAATTCACCAACAGGATTATGGTTTTCTGACAAAACCTCTCTGATTGTCAACACAAAAGGGAGAAACTTCCCCAGAAGATTAGTTGAGTTCTTCTCTCACAAACTGCCACCCAATCTATCTTTCTCCCATCTAATCTTGCAAGGCAGCACTGCCTGCCTCTCCTTTTGCTTTTTTTTTTTTTTATTTTGCCTGTTATCTTTCTCCTTGGAGGAGCTTTCTTGGGTTACCCCCTCAGAGACGTATTGCACTATGCCTATTGTTTGAACTGTTTATTAACGAAAGAGGTGGGCAGGAGCGAAACTGTGGTTTTGTTATGTTACTAGTATCTCCTTGCAATTTTCTCTTTCAAAACACAGCTTCGAGGCAGGATTTGTCAACAGATATGTTTGATGCACAGGGCTGTAAAACCGGTCTATTTCAATCAAGGAAAAATAAATCACTTGCTGCAGAAATTTAGTTTGATATCAGTCAGAAAAGAAATAAAATTTGGTGTTTATTTTTACAAAAGTAAATAAATAAATAAAAAATCAAATACCTTTTGAACTGCAACAGAAATATCTACACAAAACATCACATCTTCTATGTTTGAGTGTCTGGAAAGCAGAAAATTAGAAGGTTGTCTCTTTAAGTTGAATGGTGTTTATAGTCGTTCAGAACAGCCTTCCTCGAGGGAAGGGTGAAGCCGGCCATCACGTGAGAGGCAGTAGACAAAATAATCCAAAAAATGAGAATAGCGGTGCACACCCTCAGACACTTTCATGTTAGGGATTAATTGTGTTGCACAAGCAGAAACAGTTACATGCAACATAAAAAACAAAAAAACAAAAACAAAAAATCCAAGATTGATAGAGAAGTACATATATCAGTACAAAACATTGAGTCTAGAAAGCAATGTAAATTTTTTTCCATATGGTGAATTCTTTTACTAAAATCTAGTCTTAACCTTTGGCTTTAAATCATTAAAACTGTCTGAAAATCTTAAAACTGCATTGTCACCATCTTACTATGATGCCTTCTTTAGCGGAGCAGATAGAAATCACCAACAGCTGCCTGTGTCGGCCTCCACCTGTCACTCAAAGCAGTATATTCATGAAGTACAATCATTAGCCTTAATACAGTTTAAACAAGTGAGTTAAAAAAAATCAACCATGTACAGTGAAGAAGCGGAAAATTAGCTACAGAAATTAAAACTGTTTTTTTTGTTTGTTTGTTTTAACCAAGCTGTAAACAGTTCATTTCTCCCCTGAATTTGGGCGTTTTAACATGGGAGTCTACAGGGACTGACTCACTTTTAGAGGCAGCGTCAAGTGGCCACTGGAGGAACTGTAGATTTAGACAATTTTGCTTGGTTTAACTTTTTAACTTATGAATGCAGACAGATTGCCAACATGTTGCAATATATCGGAGACAGTCTGGGCTGATGAGAACAACTTCTCTGCGACTTGCCTCTTTGCAGTAGGAGAATCAACTCAACTGGTTGCAATCTGGTTATATTCCTATATAAAAGCAAGGTTGCTGAGAGCCTATGTCATTTTGCTGTTAAATCACCTCTCTGCAGCAACTACGTTACTATTTGTGGAGGAATTTCTGAATTGCTGTTTCAAATCTATGAGGTTCTGGCTGGAGTCTGAATGTAAGACGTTTATGTGAATATGTATGTATGTAGAGGGCAACAGATTTGTGATTTTCCATAATTTATCACAGTTAATCACAAATCATATTATCACAAACAGATTGCCTGTAAATACAAACTTGACCCCATTCTATTGCAAACTGATAGTAGATTGACTCCATCTTATTGTCATTATATCGCAATCCAGATGCACCAAATAGATGCACCAAAGTCGCTTTGTGAATGGAAACTGACTGCAAGTGGTCACAGACCTTGTCCCTGTCTTCAAAGCAACCATTTTAAAAGCTTCTTATGAGATTGCAAGTTCACTGCATACAGTAAACTATAATTTTGGTCGTGCAATGGTCTCCAACCACTGTTTTCCCTAGTGTGACTATAGCAAAATGAAGAGTAACATGCAAATAATTTAATTTAAAAGCTGAGATTTAGACATGGTCACCTCTGATACTTCTGCTGCTACAGCAATGAAAATGAGAAAAGTCGAATTTAAGTACAAGATCAAGATCATTCTAAAACATATATTTTAAAAGCTCAGTTGCAACAGCAGGTCTGTCCATAGTTTTTGCATCAAAATTATTTTAGTGAATTCTTTTTAACAATATTATGGAGATCACCAGGAGGCAAATATCTTAAAATTCTGAGACATAACACAGAAACTTCTCATGACTAAAAATTGCTTTTGGAATTTAGTGAAACCTAAACATTTCAAAGTGTGAAAGCGTTGAAGTAATAATGCATGCTTTTAACATTCAAAAAATGTAAATTTTAACTCTTGGAATGTGGCAAAGCAAAGCTAAGTGGCTGCTGAGAGCACTTCTCATGCTGGATGGTGTGAAAAGGGAAAAAAAAGTGTAACTTGTGAAAGCATTTATGCATCAGATGTGCTGACAGTCCGGCGGCATGTTTATATTCCAACAAAGTGCACTCACACATTGTGCATCAGCTCAGCCGCTGTAGCTTGTCTGATGTGTCAGATGCTCCCGAGTTTCCCTGCTCATTCCAGGGGAACATGTGCGCTGGAATTCTCCCCCAATTAAGACAGGGATTAGCTGGGTCTACTGTGGGAACCTGCCGAGTGTGGGAACGCAGAGGGTCTGTCCCTCTCTCTTTCCCTCACCGACACTCAGCCTCATTCTCACTCGCTCCTGTTCATCAAGCTGCCTCCCTCCTGTCTTTCTCACCCGTACTGTAACGATTCCTCCTCTCTATTCTTCCACACTCATTTTATCATCATTTTGCATGCCTGTTTGCAGTATGCCCAGCTTAAACTTAACTTATAAAATCTTGTTTTCCCACTCATCTTTATAATTATACATCCAGGACCCATTTATTTTTTCCCCCTTTCTTGCAGCCACCCAGACTCTCCAAAGCCTTCAGTCTTAATTCTCCAAGGTTTTCTAAAGTGCACAGCTCTTCTGTGCTCCCCACTCCTGCCCCTTCCCTCCTCCCTTTTAATGGCTCTCCAGCCTTCATAGTGAAAGCTTGTCTGGAGGGAAGCTGAGGACTCTTGCGTGAATAGTCTCAGACTGTTAGACTCAAAGAGGGGGTGAAAAGACAGATCATCAGAAACGACAGGTGTCTCAGAAAACAGTTACAGTTTATGTTGGTAGTTTTGCAATTATTGTACTGTACACTGCACAAGCAATCTACAGGAAGCTCAACATTATTCATAAAACAATAAATTTCAAAGACCCCCTTTAGCACTAACCAGCCATGAGAACAGCTAATTTTTCCCCATTGTCACTACATTTCTTTCTCATGATCTTGCGATGCTCTCACTATCACACCAGATTTTTCTCCCACATTCCTCGTACTCATTGTCACTTTTTCTTCCTCATTCCCACTCTGCCTCTTCTTTCCTTGCGTTCCCAGAAATCCCTTCCCTGTACACTCATCCACACAAGGCTTGTCCATTCCAATTATGCCAGGGCCGTGCAGCCCTCCCCCCGGCTCATACACAGCCCGCTCTCATTAAGCCTGTATCAATTAGGCATTAACCTCCTAAAACAAAGGGCCTCTTGACGAGCAGGCCATCGCAAGCCATGTGAGGTACTTCCTTTGCATCGCTACACCCTGCTTCCCATCCTCAGAACGACACATTCGTGCAACCTTTTCACCACTTTCCCACCACCAAAACAAATGTGTGCCCAAAGTATCATCAACCAAACAGAAGAGTGCAGAGAAAGTAAATAAGCATCATATGTTTCCATGCAGTTGCTAATGTTGATTAGGTCAAGGTCCTGCATTACAATGATTTCATGTAAAGCACAATCATAATGGTCTGCGTGTTCTTATAATTTCTGTGTGAATGTGACTCAACCTTC
This sequence comes from Heterochromis multidens, assembly GCA_015108495.1. Lineage (NCBI taxonomy): Eukaryota > Metazoa > Chordata > Actinopteri > Cichliformes > Cichlidae > Heterochromis > Heterochromis multidens. The sequence continues at coordinate 7,641 of VUQS01001943.1, read as the reverse complement.
TGTCAACAATACAAAATATACTGTTGTGTAGGTAATTTTAAACAGTACTTTTTTAATGTTTGAAATATGCAGCACTTTTCTTCATTCACAATTCAGCAATCCCAGACAAAGAGACTACAAAAAAATGGTTATGAATTGTTTAACTGGATTGTGTTATGCAACAACTGAAAAAAAAGATGTGTATGAAAAAGTATGTGAAAGTATGAATTTGAAACAGTCACATCCAGTTATTTTAAAAAATGCATCATAAATTATTGTTATTATATATATTATTGTATGACTGTGTGTCTAAAAGGACAGAAAAATTTAAGTGAACAATTCACGCTGAGATGAGAGCGTTAAATGAGCTTAAATATGTTAATTACAGTTTTAACTGTTTACCAGTAAATGCATTGCAACAGACCCAAAATGAATGCCACCTTTTTGATGTTTAAAATGTTTACCCTTGATCAGAGATAACAAAGTTCATTCAGTTTGATTTCTAAGGTTGGAGTTTAAAATGTTGCAATCTGGGAACCCATCGACTCATCTGCTTAGGCTTTAGTTATGCAGTCCTAGAGACCGGTTGGCGACCTCTGGTTGCTAGGGAAAAAGTTGCCAATAGTTTGCATGGAAGACATCAACTTGTCTGCAAACACTCACCAACTACTTGCAGAGCAGTACTAAAACTTGAAAAAAGCGCATCAAAACTGGAAACAGGGAATGTTCGCCTTCAAAGTAAAAGTTGCACCTTTTGAAAGGTGTTGACTGCAGTGGTGAGGCACAACTTTTACTTTGAAGGCAAACGTTTCCGTTTCCAGTTTTCCTTGCAATTTTCAGAGTTTCACTACCACTCAGGGAGTAGTTGGCAAGTGTTTGCAGACAAGCTGACATCTTCCATGCAAACTATGGGAAACTGCAGCAATCTGCTAGCGATCAAAGGAATTGCAAGAAGGTTTTCAGTGCATCACCAAATACCTCTCTACCAATTTCACCTTGCAACTGCAAGAAACCTCCAGCAATTATTCACCAACCGGTTGGGGAATACACATTTTTTTCTTAGCAACCTGCGGTTGCCAGGGGGTCACTGACCGGTCTCTAGGCCTGTGTGACTGGAACTTCAGCAATCAATTTCACAGCAACTGGCATCAACCTCCAGCAGCCACTTGTTAGCCAGTCAAGGAATACATATTTTTCCCTCGCAACTGGTGATTGCCAGATGGTCACTGATTGGCCTCTAGTGTGTGACTGGGGCCTTTCTTAGCCTCTGCAGGCAACAGCTTTGGATTGGCTTCTAGGTCACAAAAAGAAAGCCACAGTACAATTGCCTTAAAACAGCATTCTTTCCAGTGGCCAGCAGGGGGTGACCTCTCTGGTTGCAAAATATTATACATCTGTTTTAAGTCTATGAGCAAATGACCCTGCTCCTCACTTCATTTATGATGTCAGTAAACATTTGCCTGCTAATTTTATGGTCTCATTCACTGTTTTAAGTCTCACTGAATACAACATGATGTTCATTTTGTAAATTAGGGTGACCATTAGAATCAAAATGGGTTATAAAGCAGGGAATGATTTTAGGGTGGGGCTGCTGTATGAGCATGCATTGTTCCTTGGTTTCTCAGCCAGAGCCTGCCCTTGCTTGCTATAACCAGTTTCAAAACAGTAAGATGGCAATGGCCAAAAATGCACAGCTCACCACAGTGGCTATGTCCATTTTTTAAATATGCAGTCTATGCCCAAGACCTCCTGTTGTGTAGATAGATAATTGCTTACAACTGTTAACGAATTAAAAAAGCAAATAAATAATTAATTAAATAAAAAGCCAAAAATTGTTTCCTGTTTTTTTAGAGTTTGAAAAATGCTGTAAATAGATGTTAGAGCTTTCTCATCATTTTTTGAGGGATGGGATCAGTAAGAGAAAAATAAGTCTAACTAAATAGACAAATGGCCTATCACAGTGACTAGATGATGGATGATTCATTGGATGACTTACTGCTTTTCCATATGAGCCAATATTCACTACATGAACAGTTAGAATATCTTATCACTCAGTTCCTGATTCACATAAACTGATTTAATGTCCATATTTTGGGGGGTTTGAGTGACAAATCGCAGGAAGCAGGCACTTTGCCTCCACTTAAATTGAAATAAAGTTAAAATTTTCTGCATTTTACTGTCAGCCAGACTCTTCACTGTACTCAGCCAGTAACAGGGTTTCTGTGTGGTTTAGCACAGCTGTTTTATTAAAATAACTAACCAACCAATCGTTTCCCTGGGACTTATTTATACGATTTAGTTTAGTTTGTCAATTTCTTGTTAATTCCTATGAATTAGATTTGCTACAGATTACATTTCTACAATCTATATCTAATCTAATAATGGTTATTGACAGTTTTTACATTATAATAGTGGCCACATAAATGGCAGTAGATAAATGGCTGTTCACATACTGTGGAGTCAAAATTTCCCATTTTGGGGGGGGCAATCCTGGCACATTGCCTTGGGGACCAGCTGTGGTGCAGACAACTACTCTGCACTTTTAATGTTACAGTTTCCACTATGTGCTTTTTATTTACTAATAGTAAATGTAATTTGTGCATGTTTGCAGAGGCGTCTGCAGACACATCACCTCTCCGTGTTTGGTGACCAACCAGCAAAAAACCTGGATTTGATTTTCCCACAGATCTGATGGTGAGAGGAGTGGTCTCCAGCACCCAGCGTTTTGGCACAGTGACTATGTTGGCACAGACCCAAGCTGAACACCCCCTACCCCTTTTCCCAGGGCCCTGGGAGTGTAATACATTACTGACAAAATCCCACTTCCCATTCCTCTCAAACTTTTACACCCCTGCCCCCCTCCTCCCATGCTTGGCATGCCCCCAGAAATGGGAATTGGGGTGACATGCATATGACTCCTTCCATCTCCTCTTCTTTTCTCATCATTCCCTATACAGTATCTTAGCATAAACATTTTATCTTTTTTAAACATAAAGCTTGACGTAAACTGACATTTTTTCAGCAAGCTACTAAAGACTTAGAGACTTTCTAATTTTGAAGTTCTGTCTGTGCACTGTGGTAGGAAACCCAGCCACCAATCTCATGAGAAAAGAAATGCAGGCCTTTTCACTATTAAAGGGATTTAAAGGGAATAGTTGCCTATTCACACCATCACGGAGGTTATAAATATGAACCCTCATTCTGGAAAAAGCCTGGCTTGTCTGCCTGACGGTTCGCAATGCAGTATTGAGGGGAAAGCATTCACAGGCGTGTATGTGTCTGGGTAACATGTAATGACATTATTCTCACCACGGTGACCCCCTCATTGTCACAATGCTTTCTTCTCCTGAGCTCGTGAAATTGACATAAGCTTTACAAACATTCCAGGCATTTTTTTCTCAAGGCCAGATTTCTTTGTGTGTATGTGTGTGTATGAGATGGGGGGGGGGCTCTCAGAGAGGAAACCATCAGTACTAGCAGCACCACCTACTGATGGAACAATCCCACACAGGTTCAAATGCTTCAAATGGGTTATTTAATTGTATTTATATTGAGTTTTGATTTGGAAAAAAGAGAGAATTTCACAAATTTATAATATTATATATTTTATTTTATTTTCATCTTTTCATTTTATTGCTCGTTTCCTTAACGGATAGCTGAATGGGCGCTTTGGGAACACCCCGCCTCCTCTACTGTCCCATGCAATCCGCGCAGATGTGTGATCTCTTGTTCATACCTGCAATCAGTAGTAAAATCCAATCTAGCACTCTTCTGAGAGCGAACGTTATATGACTTACACATCAAGCAACTTCCTGACCTGCCCAGGTGGTTATCAATATAGTCCTGCAACTCCAACACCTGTGCCTCTGCAACTGTTGCTCTGGTCAGGAGAAGGGCACGCTCCTTCTCAAAGGAAACCTGTCTGAAGAAATGAAATCTTCAAATCACCTTGAATGACAATGTTTTTATATTAAGAATATATATATATATATATATATATATGTAATCAGACAATATACTTGCTCAAATACAGATCTGTTTACCGTCGTTGAGTCAGTGGTCTCCTTCAGCTGTTTTCTTATGTCACCACAGGATTCCTCACATTGCTGCTCCAGTTTGTCCAGCCTGATAAAGTTACATTTTTCAAAAATTTATCTGACACAATGCACAGCTGACCACATTTGTCATTTGGCAAAATGAGAAAAAAAATGGTACTCACTCCTGAAGGTTTACATTTTGCACGGACACTTTGAATGTAGCCACCTTAAACAAAAAAGTCAAGCTGTAATATTCTAAGGGATTTTTTTGCATATTACAGCAATATACGCTCACCTGACAATTTATTAGGTACACCTTGCTAGTACCAGGTTGGATCCGTGTTTCTGAAATACTCTGAAATACCAGCCTGTCTGCCACCAATAGCCATGCCACATTCAAAGTCACTTAAATCACCTTTCTTCCCCATTCTGATGCTCGGTTTGAACTTGACTGTCTTGACCATGTCAAATTGTTTAAATGCAGTGAGTTGCTGTCATGTGATTGGCTGATTAAATATTTGTGTTAACAAGTGGTTGAACAGGTGTACCTAATAAAGGTGCCGGTAAGTGTAGTCTTCCCTCAAACAGGAACAAAAAATTTTAAACTTCTGGTTTTAGGGGAAGTCAGTGAATATTTCGCTGCTGTACAGTCCCTTTCCCAAACAGTTATTTTCTCTGAATATATATCTAAAATAAAACCAATATGCATGATGAGACTGTTCTACCATGCAACCTGACAGAAATAGGACAGATTAAAAGCAGCAAATTTTATATTAGTGTTACGTGATCCAAAGTCCACCTCTGCAGCAGTTAAACAGCAGCACAAACTTTGAAGTCATATTGTCAATATCAGCACTCCCAAAAGAAATACTCTTTGGCTTTATATGGGAAGTATGGAAACAAAGAAGAATCCCCAAAGACCGAAAACAAGCATTCATGAGACAAAACAAAAGCAAATCAATCCACTTCAAAGCAGTCACTTTTGCTTTGTGCTACCTGCTCCTGGGCCATCTGCAGCTGACCTTCCAGCCTTGCCTTGTCCTGGCGAAGTTGTTGGAGCTCCTTCTCAATTGCATCTTTCAGTTCAGTCGGCTCCAAGCTGAAGTTGGCTTCTGGAGGTCCAGGATCTAGATCATTCTCTGGTTTGGCCAAGATCTGCTCCCTCTGAACCCTAAAGATCACGACGTAGGGACAAACTTGGTAATCATTACATTGCTGATGGCAGTGTTTGTGCTTAACCCCGCCTAAGGACTTTCAAACACAGATCAGACACTGATAGAGATAGGAGACCATTACAAGAATGATTAAAGACAAATAAAAAAATAAAAAAAACAAAATTCTGCTTTGAAGTCATTTTTTTCCTGAGAGAAATTCTAATAACTGTAACTGTAATTCACACATGGGATATGTAACACTGCTAGCTTCATCAACACTGACAGATTGATCCATAGCACTCTATGCACTATGTGCAAAATTTAACATGTCCTACATGCCGTCTCTACTTATGGGAATGCTGTCATACAGTAGAATAAATTTTAGTAAATAGATCAGAGCCCTGTTAAACTGCAACTTATAAACAATCTGTCTGAAGTGAAGTACCAAATGTCACCCAATGGAACAAAACATGTCTAAACAAACAGGAAACACACAAAGGAAACATCACCTGTATGCAATCAGGAGTGCATGATGAGTTTTGGTGATCCTCTGTAGTCTCTTCTTATAGGAGCGAGCAGCAGTGGCGAGCTGCTCCTCCCTCACTCTGTAGGACAAACGAACATCCTGCAGCATGCTGTCGAGAAATGCTTTCATCTTACTCTGCTCTGATGGGCTTTTACTTTCTCCAAGCCCATCAATGTAGCCCTGGATTACACAGAGTTGAGGTCTTATCAAGATTGTTGTGTCTTACTATCAAACCTGCTTTGTGTGTGCTGTTACTCACAGCTAAGTCCTGTAAATAACAAACCAGCCTTGCGCGATATTCCTCATTCAGCTCTTTCACCTGCAGCTGCAGCTTAGAGTTCTCTTCCTCTACCTCCTTTAATTGGCTCTGAGAGCACATCAGGGCCTTCAAAGGAATCAGCACATACATTATTATAATTTGAAATGACTAAAACAAAATGCTGAGGATGGGAACAGTAGTAGTAACTGAGAATGCTCACCGCACTCTGCTCAGAGAGTTTCTGCAGGCTAATATGCATTGCTCTATTGATCTCCCGATGCTCTTTACCGACCGCCACCCTGGTGACCAAACACAGGCCCGACCACAAGAGAGCAAAAATCCACAGAGAAGAAGCAAAGAGACCACATCACACACACAGCAAATAAAGCCACAGCTTAGAACAGAAATCAAAGACGCAACCACAAAGCAGATGCATGTGGGACAAACACTGGGACACATTGCATCCTGAGCTGGGTTTGGTTGTTTGTTGACTGGAAATGTAAAGATAATGATGTTTTATCTTCATTAAGCTTTTGCACAAGTAAATGACAAACATTCACAGGCCTGCACACTTTCTCCTCCAGTTTCTTCTGCTGCTCTTTGTAGCTACTCTTCAATTTTTCCAGCTTGTCTTTGATCTCATCTTGGTTTTCAAGCAGCTATGCAAAGAAGACGAAAAGCTATGTGAGGCAGGCAGTGACTTAAAACTGTTATGGTTACCATTTTAACAAACTAATGACTTTATAAAGAAATACTCACAGTTTTTTGCACAGTTTTTTGCTCCCTGCCCAACTCTGCCAGTTCCTCAGGCTGTTAATACAACATAAAAACATTTCAAATGAAAAATATAACAGTCTGAATAATAAACATTGAAAATTGCATTCTAATTATAAATCTTAAATATGAGCAAATGCGTGTTCTCCTTATGTTGGAGCTGGATAAGTCCTTTACAGGCACTCTAATCCACTGCCTCACCTTGACTCTGTTATGTGACATGCGGCTGATCAAAGCCCGCACCCTGTCTAGCTCCCCATGAAGGTCCTCAGTAGTGGTCTTTACACACTGATGCTGCTCTTCTAGTTGCCTGCGGAGGGCATCCTGGGCCTGGGCCAGTCCCAGCAGCTCTGCAATCAGCTCTCCACTCTTGGCTAGTTCTTTATTGTGGGCCTCAGCCAGAATCTGGTAGTTCTTCTTTAGTGTGGCATACTCCTCAGTCAAGTCTTGGCCACTCTTCTCTTTCACTTTCAGGCATGCCCCCGAGGACTGGAGTTCCCTGAGCAACCTGTCTCGCTCTATTTCCAGCTCTGTTATAACACCTTCTTGGTTCAATATCTAACCAGAGGAAGAGGAAAAGTGCAGAAAAAGTGAGGGCCTCAGTGATTCAGGACAGTACTGCCAGCAGTCTTGCTGTGGAAGGACTTGTAGAAAACCCTCACCTTGGTTTTCAGCTCAAACGTCTCTTCTTCATACTGCTCTCTTATCTTATTAGTCTGAATTTTCTCCTCTACAAGCTCCTTATATATCTAAAAGATTGGACAAGGAAAAAAGATTAGTTCTGTAGACACTCACAATTAAGTTATAGGCTACGTTTGTTTAACACACCTTCAGTCTTTCCTCTTCACTCTGGACCAGCCTGCAGGACAGGTCTGTGTTGGAGCTGGCCAGGTGACTCAGTCGGGTTTCCAG
>VUQS01001940.1:0-13200 GCA_015108495.1 Heterochromis multidens | reverse complement strand
GAACTGTAAGATGTTACGTCACATTGAGACCAGTGTCTAACAACTCATCTGAATTTCTGGAACAAGGTTCAGTTCAGCACCACTTCATTGTTGAATGATGAAAGATCTACAGAAATGTGTGGATTTTTTCTCTTTTCTTTTCTTCACGCAATCTTTAATATTATAATTTTGCATCTTTAATATATGTTAAATATGCAGAATTTGGCATGTGAAGCATGAAGATGAAGATCTTGAAAAACATATCCCATTTAAAAAATACATCATCTTTACAGTCTTATCCCCTATATGTTTTGTATTTTAAAGTGTAAAATAAGGTAAGAATGAAAATGTAAGAAGCTGCTGTCAATAACTGTAATCCTGTGTGTTCATGAATAAATATGGGACCAGCATGACCACTTCTGTTTGTGCTTTCTGTTTGCCACTGGGGTTATTCAAGGGTTATTGGACTCTGTTCATGGTTAAATTAAATCTTGTTTTTATTAGCAATTTATATATATATGTGTGTATTTAGATTATGAATACAAATATTGGTTGTTTAAAATCTGCATAATTCACTTAAACCATAGTTTAAATGACGACGATCACTTTGTTTCCATGTACTGTTTTATGTGGTTGACTTGGATGGATTTTATTGCTGATTGCTAGTATTTATTTTAGTGGTTTTTAATAAAGTGTTGATTGGCTCAATGACCACAATGGAAATAGTTCTGGTATGTGGTGTTTGTTAAATTATTATGAAGACAAAACTTCTTAGGCTTTCCTTGAGTCTAGACATTTTCACTTTCCCCAGACTCCTGCATTTTCCTCTTTACGTAGTTTCCCAGTATGTTTCTATCTTTCCATGAGGGCTTGCTCATCTGCTCCTAATATTAGTCCCTTTCACTCCGTACCACAATCTATGTTCCGAGTACTTAAGCCTCTGTTTTTGTTTCTCTCCCTCTACCCTTTTTTTGATTTGTTTGCCTTCACCAGAACCTCTCGGAGGGGCTTGTGGTTCATTTGTCACTAAGTCACTCTGTGCAGCCAAGCATTGTTCCAAAGATGCCACATATGAGAGGCTGAAAGTGGGGCAAATATGTCTAAAATTAATCATAAGATAAGGAAAATGCCCATTTAATTAAATGTAGCAATCATAAAAACAAGAGTAGGAACAAGATGATAGAGAGTAATTGGAATAATAAGCTACTTTAGGGGACGGATAATAGGAAAGCTGGATGATAAGGGGTAACAGCAGTAACTAAAAGTCCACTCTCTTTCTGCTTCTGTATGTCTGTGTGTGAAAGATGGGGAAAATGCTTACAGATGGAAAACTTTTTCATCCTAATAGTTAAATAATGATGTGAAGTAAGGTGAGCAGTGCTGTTTAGAGGAAAAGATTTTGTAATGGCTTGCCAGCCCACCAGACAGCCTTATATTACCAAGCAGTGAGTCTAATTTTCCTCTGCCATGATGAATGACTACATGAGAATAAATAGATGTTTTACTGAAGGATAGAGTTTCCATGTGCACCAGTTTCCAAATGGTAGACTTTCAAGAAATGGAAAGAGTGTGTTCCCAGTGGCATGGTTTTGCTGTTCTAACATGAAAGAGAGCCACAGATGTTAGGTGTGTGATCACCAGAAGAGGTCTTCATGACAGTGTATGACATTTCTCTTCTCGCTGTTTTTGGTCATTCGGGTTATGACACAAGCAGATTTGTGTCTTCAAGAGGTTGATTTGGCAATGATTTTAGACGGGATGCCCTTCCTGATGCAACCCTCCCCATTTATCTGTGCTTGGCTGGGTTGTTAGTTGGACCCATATTGGGAAGTGACATAGCTAGGTGCTTACATGGCTAGCAGTGACAGAAAGGTGGTGTTATGTGTAGGCGTACAGGAGCTGATAAAACTGTGGTGGATTACACATCATGACAGGCTTCGCCGGTGGTATACTCTGGTTAGTATACATACCCACAACTCCCTAAATCTTATATAATTAGATATAAGATTTAAGGAGTTGCCTGTTCCACCTTATTGTGATCTTGGGATCACCCTGCCTTGTATCAGTGGTTCAGACTGGTGGTGGTGGTGTAATAATGTGGGGGATGTTTTTTGGCATACTTTGGTCTCTTTAGTTCCAACTGAGTATCTTTTAAACACCACAGCCTACCTGAGTATTGTTGTTGCTTATGGTCAAAGTAATGTTTGTTTGGTTTGCCGTTTGGCTGGCTGGCCATTAAAGACACATTTGTTAGATCCATCTTCTTCTTCTTCTTTTGGCTGCTCCCTCTACGAGTCACCACAGCTGATCATCTGCCTCCATCTCACCCTATCCCTAGTATCCTCCTCTGTCACACCAACCCTCCTCCTTCACTACATCGTCTCTGTGGTCTTCCTCTTTTCCTCCTGCCTTGCAGCTTTATATTCAACACTTTGTTCAGTATATCCACTATTCCTCCTTTGCACATGTCCAAACCATCTCAGTCTTGTCTCTCTAACTTTGTCTCCACCCACTTAACATCTTCAACTATGCCACCTCCAGCTCGGCCTCCTGTATTTTTGTCAGTGCCACCGTCTCCAAACCATACATCATAACAGGTCTCATTTATAAACCTTCCCTTTCACTCTTGCTGCTATCCTTCTGCCACCCACTCCACCCTGCCTCTCTTCTTCACCTCTCTTGTGCATTGCCCATTGCTTTGGGTGGTTAACCCCAGGTATTTAAACTCCTCTACCTTAACTACCTCTGCTCCTTGTAACTTCACTGTTACACTTGTCTCCCTCTCGTGTAGAAAAACGTACTCTGTCTTGCTTCTACTGACTTTCATTCCTCTTCTCTCTAGTACATACCTCCACCTCTCCAGACTCTCTTCCACCTGCTCCCTACTCTCACTATAGATCACAATGTCATCTGCGAACATTATAGTCCATGAAGACTCTTTACTGGCCTCGTCTGTCAATCTGTCCATCATCACTGCAAACAAGAAGGGGCTCAGAGCAGATCTTTGATGTAATCCCACCCCCACTTTGAATCCATCTGTCACTCCTACCGCACATCTCATCACTGTCTTGCTGTACTCATGCATGTCCTGCACTACCCTTACATACTTCTCTACCACTCCTGACTTCCTCATGCGGCACCACAGTTCCTCTCTTGGCACCTATCATATGCTTTCTCTAGATCTAGAAAGACACAGTGCAACTCCTTCTGTCCTTCTCTATACTTCTCCTAAAAGCAACCATTCCATCTGTAGTGCTCTTTCTCAGCATGAAGCCATACTACTGCTCATTGACTGTCAACTCTCTTCTTAATCTAGCTTCAACAACTCGTTGCTATATCTTCATGATATGGCTCATCAACTTTATCTCTCTGTAGTTACTACAGTTCTGCGCATTACCCTTGATCTTGAAAATCGGTACCAGTATATTTCTTCTCCATTCCTCAGGTATCCTCTCATTGTCTAGGATTGTGTGAAACAATCTGGTCAAAAAGTCCACTGCCCTCTCTTCTAGACACTGATTAGAGAAAGTAAACAACAGTCAGTCATTAAACTCTTATTCTTAGTCAACAATGTGCTTTTATTGAGTGTCTATTTATGGAGGCCCTTACATGATGACAATCACAGTCAACTTTTTTATGAAAAAATGCCTTCTTTAATCTACCATGAATGTTAAGTGGAGTCATAAAATCAGTAAGATGAGATAATAGTAACAGGAAAAAAAAACTTTTTGTGAAATTATGAAATATTCATGGTTTATTTGTCTCTGCAGATGCAACCAAGAGAAGAAGGTAATTTAATTTTCTCATCACAGGTGTTTAACTCATTTTATTACATCATGTTCCTTCATGTTAGATAAGTGAATCATTTCATTTTATGTGTGAAGTTCAAGGACACTAAACATTTAGACTTAAAGTCCAAAATTCTGGCAGCAAACAAAGTTATGTTTGTTTTTTTTATTCAAAGTCAAATGTTTTAGCTGTCCACATAATGTCTATTTCTTTCATCTATTTAACATGCTGACCACAACAGGAATGGGTCATATTCTTGTGGAGGGTGACGTTGCTGTTTCAACAACAGCTAGTCCCATATAGCTCACTGGTTTCTTGCCAATAATTAAATTTGGTCTTGCTTTCATTGTAGATGAGAGTCAAAAGACCCTAATTAAGAAGGCTATGTACACTTTCCAGATGAAAACTTGCATTTGGTTTGTCCCTTATCGTGTCCAGTATGACTAACTCAGCATTCAGAGTCATCTTGGATAAGCCTAGAGTGGAGATGATGGTGGGTGTAAAAATGTGAGCTAACCTGTCAGGGTTTACACACCATATTTTGTCTGTGCTGTAGGTGCTGGTCCTCTCTTGGCAAAACTGGAAGTAAGCAGGTGCTTTCTCTGTCTGCACCTGGCTGTGTGTATCTTGCAATAGTTCAACACAAGCTCCTGCATGCACTGGGCTTCTTCCATGAGCAGAGTAGGAGTGACAGGTACAAGTATGTCAGGATATGTCAGCTTTAGTGCATATATACATTTTGCTACTAAATGAATGCATGGTGGTGAAGTACTGAAATTGCATAATTTATATTTGATTTTATGGCCTGTATTTTTCATTCTTCTATTTATACTATTTTTTTTCCATTTGAGTAAAGTGATGCCATTATTTTACAGATGTATCTTTATTCATACATAAAGAGCAACTTCATTTAAATGTATTATAATCAGATTTTTCAGGCACATTATTGCATTTTAATTTATTATAACTGTTTATACTCTTTATTCAACAGAAAAAGCATCCAACTTTTCTGTGATGCATTATGGAAGGTAAGATCACTTTATGTTGATAACATAACTGTTTCTAGGAAGTAGCAAAAACGTTTTGTTGATTTTGGGGTTTTTTGTTTGTTTGTTTTTTTTTTTGGGGGGGGGGTTACTCAATTTATAAATGATTTTATAAGTAAGGTTAGGATGACATATTTGCAAATAGTTACTTCTATTTATGAGTGAAACTGCTGGTTCTCTAGCTGCTAACTGCTAAATTATATTCTACCTACCTACCTACCCACCTACCTCCTATTCATCAGAAACACACTCTTTGGCAGGAAATTTGTAGAGATAAATAAAATAAATATACAGGATTTTATTTAATGAAGTACATCTGTATTTCTTTAGGACTGACTTTGCAGCAGTCCCTGGAGAAGAAACCATTACTCCCATTCCTGATCCTTCTGTACTGATAGGACAAAGGGAAGAAATGTCTAAGACTGATATTGAAAGGATCAGTAAGTTATACGAATGCAGTGAGTAAAAAAGCATTGAAAAGATAACCCTCTGTGTTTCCTAAAATGCATATTTAAATGTATTTCGCAGTGACTGAATGGAAAATATTTCTATAGAAACAGGTGGAGGAGAACAGATCGCTGTGATGTCATTCCTGAATGTCAAATCTTTCTAATGACTCATTTCTTATCTTTTTTTTTCAGACATTTGAAAGAGCATGAAGAGAGCTTGGCTTATGCAAAAATTCATGAGTTGTGCAAAATGTGTAATCAGCTGATTCATCTATGCAAAAACCAATTAGATAAATATAAACAAATCATGAGCACTTTGCCTCTTACCTGCATGCATATGACTGAGTCTGTTCTAAATAGCTCGCAGTAATAACAGAATAACTGAATCAAGTTTTCATATTGCAAAAATGGCACACAAATCATAAAAAAACAAAGTAAATAGAAAAGAAAGGTATCTGAAGATGTACAACACAACTACAAGCCACATGAACCACAACTATGGTAACCCAAATTATAATTGCATCCTGGCAAGCCTTTCCAATATTTATTTAACATTTATGATTTGTTCATTTTTAACAATCCTCCACATCTACTACATTTAACATTCTTAATTTGTTGCGTTACACAGTATTCAAAATATATCTATATTTTATGGGGGGGGTTTTAAAGGGGGGAGAAAACATAAGTAAAGAAGTTAGTCGTGGCAATAAGCCTACAAAAGTTTTCAAATGAAAATTAAAGCTGTTCAAAAATTAAACATTCTCTTTAATTTTCCTGCACTTTTGTTTCTGCAGCTGATGTCTGTTGTTGCGGGGGTTGTGAGTCACCTCAAAGTGGCACTTCAGATGCTGTGAAAGAGGAAACAATGAGTATTATGTGAGAATGAAAAGGGAGGTTTCCCCTAGATTTCTGTCTTTAAGTCCACATTCATTAATATTCAACTTTTCACTTTTTTGTTATTGTTTGTTTGTTAGAAAAAAAAAACATTGCTGAGTGTTATAACTTTACAGACTTTTACAAATGCGGACACAGAAAACATTTACCTTTTTCACGAGACTGCAGCTGTTCAAGTCGTGGTTTTCAGACTTGGGACACTTGGTTTTTCCCACAACTGCTTCAATCTTGAAGTTGATCATATTGGTCACCTACAAAGATGACCATACAGAATTACATATTTTGACACTATAGTAGGATTATGGTAGTAACAAGCTGAATCAGTTTGTTTCTAAAAGATGATTCTAACCTGACTCTGAGCACCAGTGACTGTGATCAATTTAAACATCTTCTTGCCCTTGGACTTTGTGTTAAACATCTTCACAGCATGTTCAGCTGCCTCCTGAACCTCAGCTGAATCTGGATTCCTTTCGAACCAGCCACCCAGAAGAGGCCTGCTTCCTTTGATGAAATTAAAGAAACACAAAAACACATACCATAACTTTTACATAACTGCATCAAGATATCTCACTGATGGGAAAACAATGATTAATGTACATCATCGTGAATATGGATCTACTTATTGCACTAGACCATGCTGTGTCACTTAGCGCATCTGTAATGAAACATATAGTGCCTGCCAATTAAGGAAATGTATCAGTGTGTAAATAAAATACTTACCTTAGTGATATAGTATATACTCTTATATACTAATATTACCCTTTATCTACTTCCATTTGCACAGTCGTACACTATGCTGAACTCTGCATTTTAGTCCAGAGTATCAGTCAAAAACCACAAAACCCTGAACTGAGCTGGTCTTACACTGCCAAACCACACTGACTTCTAGGCCAAACCAAGCATTGCTCATCAGGCCAAGGTTTAGAATCCACTTCAAAATCCTATTTTTAACATGGAAAGCTCTACATGGACAGGCCCCTGCTTATATACAGTATCAGAGCTACTGAGACATTATCACTGCAGCCAATTCCTCAGAGGTCCCTTAATTGTTCCATGCTCTTACTTTAAATGAGAGGTGAGCTTTAAGGTTGTAGCACCTAAACTTTGGAATAGCCTTCCTCAGCCTATCAGGTCAGCTGAATCTCTGGTTTTTGATGGTCTGTTCGGTCCAGACTGAAATTTCTCAGCAGTTTTTGGATGGCTTGTATTGATGTGGTGTACACACACTCATGGGCCTCAGAGGATGAACCAAACAGGCTTGGTTGTTGGAGGTTGTTGCTTTGGGTCAAATATCTTGATGATTATCAACTGAGTCGCCATTAAATTTAGTGCTAATTGATAAATGTTAACTTGCCAGTTGGCAGAACTGTATAAGATGGTAAAAATAGCAAACATTATACTTCCTGTGCATAGTGTAATGCTGTTAGCATTAGGTTCAAAATTGCACTGTAGTATGCTTGACTTTGGCTGTCTCAAGCAGATAATTTTAGGTAAATTTAATGTTAAACACTATGCATAGGCTGAAAATCCTGTTGGTGCTGCCAGTCCTGTTACTGTTTCTGCCCAGTTAGGCAGAGGAATTCATTGCACTTAACAGCTCAACAAGTTTAGCAAATGGTATAAAAGCAACAGATCACACTCAGCAATGCCACTGGGTATCTGAGATCAGAGTTAAACCTTTCAACCAAGTCAGCAAAACGGTGGTTTTCATCTAACGAGATTTAACCGAGAGTTTCTCTTAAAAAGCAAGTTGAGATTAAAATGCAGTTGTGTCAAATGTCTATGTGAAAGGAAACACTCCAAAGTTATGAACGACAAATAAATCATATTACATTCAAATTCTGTCTAAATTGCATTCACACTGCAGATTTGACCGTGCATAATGTTCCTTACATACTGAGTACTGGTACTGAGTTGTCCTGATGGATTACTTATTTATTTTTTTTATTCCTAAACACTCCCCAGCCAAACTCCACTCTGCCAAATTAAACAGCACTTGAGCAGGAATGTCTTTATCTGTCTTCTCACTAAGCTAAACATGACTCACTGTAGCCAACCAGACTGCAGTATGGAGTCATCAAACACAGTGCCATTTTGTCATACAGAGACTTGCTAGGAGCAAAATGTAAACTCTAAAATGTTCTTAAACTATTTAATTTATTACCTTCCAAAGTATGCTGATCATACTGTACCATGCTGAGGAGTCACTAACACAAGAACTGACACATAGACAATCAGATGTCACTACAGTCACTGCTAATTTCCTTGTCATTACCTTGGGTTGTCATCTAATTTTTGTTATTGTATTTTTTCTTTATCATTTATATTAAGAAAAAATGTGTATGTGCACATCTCATGTCATCTTTTCTGCTGCTACTATAAGCAATTTACTAATACATCTTTTTCATTGTGCCTAAATGGCATATGAACACACAAAGTCAAACTGGCAGAACTGCAAATGTTTTGACTGATTGGTTTCTAGACTGTTAGTCATGATTCTGACACAGATGTCTAGGCTCCCGTGCAGTCACTGTTATATAGCTCTATTGTCCTGTATAAGCATGGCTCCCATTTCAAGCCCCATGTTGTTTCTATTTCATCACTGTGTCACCACATATTGAGGCACTAATCAGAATCCAGGAGACAGATCAGGAAATGACTCATTTAGACTCATTTGTTGAAATAAATTGATTTCTCCCATAATATATTTAGATGAAGCATAAATTATCATAATATTATGCTGGTGGTTGTTGACAAAGTTTACACTGTTTCCAAAAACAATAGGACATTGTAAAAATGTATGAAAAAACTCAAACACTGTGCTAGAAGAGAATTTTCAATGCTGACGCTGAGAAATTCTGTTCCCCTATGCAGGAGTAAAACTGAGAATGTGAGTTTGGACTAATGCTTCTCAGTGTAAAATTGCAAAGAATTTGGGCAATTTATGCAAAATGTTACATGATTGCGAGATTCCAGAGAAACCTTTGTAACCAAGGGGCAAGACCATGAACCAACATTGCATGCCATAATCTTTGGGGTTTAAATGGGCACTGGATTGGGAACAGACAGGCATCTGTTGTGGAAATGCACTCAGGAATACCTCTGATAGCTGCATCAATAAATAAAAGTTTAAAACTTCACCACACAAAGAAAACAGAAGATCCAAACACCACCTTTTTCTGGGATCAAGTGCATGTAAGATGGACTGAGGTGAAGTGGAAATATGTGGTTGGAAATCATGGACAATGTATGTTGCATTCATGGGGGTGCATGATTGTACATGTAGACACTATTTATGCTGGTTTTGGAGCAACATAATGCTGCCATCCAGAGAAGATATTTATTTTTTATTAATACAGTGCCAACCCCCATTCTGCATGATTTACAACAACATAGCTCTGTAGTAAAACAGTCCTGCTGCTAAACATGCCTGTCTGCAACCCAGAACTGTCACCCACTAGAAACATTTGACACGTTAGAAAAAAAAAAGTATGACAAAAGAGGTCCAAACTTTTAAGCAAGTAAAATCCTATATCAGACAAAAATAGAAAAACATGCTTTCAACAAAATAGCTGCTGGTCTCATGAAGTGTTGTTAAAAGAAGACATGATACAACACTATGTTACACATGGTCCTATCCTAACTCTTGTTTAAAAAACATGTTACTGGCATCAGTTTCAAAACCAGAGTGCATATTTTTCAGAAACAATAAAAAAAACATCTTAACATCTTAACGTTTATGGAAATGAAATTCTGTCTTTGTGGGATATTTTTCCATTACTTTTGGTCTCCCATGTAAGGCTCTTCTGATACACTGACTGTAGCTTGACTGTATGATAGATTTAGTTGTTGAACATTAAACTTCATGTATTTATGTCATGAATTGTCACATTTACAAAACTGATGTTGGTGTATGTGATGAAATCTCTATAATATTGCACAAAAAAATCAGAAGACAATACTGGTGTGAACTATTCTCTGCCAAAAAAAGAAAAAAAATGCTATTTTTTTCTTGCTTGCTTTCCCTGTGACATTACTCCACATGTGCTTTTGCTTCTTACATTTCTTATCCATGTAATTACTTACTGGTTGTGATGACTTCCTGCACGGGCTGATCTCCCAAACCCAGCTGGACAACTGATAGGCATATCAGCAGTGACAATGGAAGATACATCTTCGCACACCAAACTGTGCTGTGCTCCTCACAAGGGAAAGACTGGTTTCCAGAGAAACACTTCAGATGAGCAGAACAATTTACTTGAGTGGAACCACTTGCCAACCAACTTGCAGATGTCCCACTGGATTTGCAGCAAACTGATGTGTCCAGGTCCACAAAGAAAACAGTAAAATGAGGACAGATACTGAAGATTTTTACTTGAGAAATTAAACTTTAAATAACACAATGGAGGGGAAAAGTACAGAAAAATCACATATATAGATTGTGCTACAAATGAAGTAACAAAAAAATTTACCTTTTTGTTATAGAAGAAAGTTGAATACTGTTGAATGCTGGAGCAACAGAGGGTGAAACTGAGAGAAATCTGAGGGAGGAGAGTGAAAGAGGGAGAGGGTGGCGTCAGTGAATGCCTGTGACTATTCAGCATTTCAACTCTGGCGTGTTTAACAAGCCAGTAAAGACCACACCCAGCTAATACCAGCAATGACAATATGCATGCATTTAACTTGGGGTGTGTGTGGCAGAAAAAATAGGCGGGTGGAAGGGTTGGTTCGAATGGTGTCTAATGTACTGTATACTATTGTGTGTGTGCGCTGTCGTTTCTCTTGGTGTGTGTCATTTGGGTGTGTAGTCTGTGTCTATTTAGATGTGTGCATTTCCATCTAGTGATTTTGTTTTAAGCGAATGAACAAGCCACTTATGTGGAGATCAGACTCAATCCAGCTGATGACATCAGTTGGCATGCAGTGAGTAACAGCACAAACCACAGCACACAGTAGAACCACATCACACATCATGTCAACATCAGGTCCAAAACATCTGCTATCATGTGAGAAACTATTCTGATAGTAAGGAATAGATGTGCCAATATAAGCAAGTGGAATAAGCTGAGTGTCCTGACTTAGTGAGGAAAAAAAAACAGACATTTAGTAAAAGAAAGAATGGCGGGTTGGTTTGTTATATAAGATGCCTCTCTGGCAGCTTTTAAACAGAGTGATGGTCAACAATGTAATCTGCATGGTGATTCAAATAATGTTGATTTTACCAGCCTTGTGTCAGACTTGGAAAGAGAAAATTAGAAAAGTGCATTAAATTGAAATGATATAAACAGAAAATCACAGTATGTATTATTCTAAATACTTATGTGGCCCTGGGAGTCTCAGTCTGACAAATACTTTGACCCAGACTGAAATATTAACAACTATTTAAGATGGTGCACTCAAAAAACTCACAACTTCAAATGATTTATTACAGCAGCAGAATAATTACAGTTCAGAGCTTGTCACTCTGACAATATGTTATATATAAATGCGGGGAGTGATGAGTAAATATGGCCCCAGAGCCTACAGCTGGATGCTGGGAGGATTGAGGGAAGAAAAACTGGAAGGGTGTGCTTGGTATGTGTAATGTGGAGCCCCTAAGGTATGTTGCATCTGTATGACACATTGCAGCTTGAGCTGAATACCTGAACAGTTTGCAGGCTTCACTCCATTAAAGAAATTACTGATGCTCAGAGATTGTCTGACTTTTCCTTTAGCACCACCATCAGGTTAAAATCAGAGGATGATTCCAAATACTTTTTTTACAACTGTGCCATTTAGCACACTGCTGGTTAAGCTCACAAGAAATTGGGGTAAAGACTTGTTTGCAGAAATATGTGTAGCAAAAATCTAATAAATGACTGCACATGAACTGGAGTTTAATGTAATCAGAGTGAACGACAGCAAGCAGGCCAGCACTGGCAGATTTACACTGGCTTGGTTGAGTTTTCCTGAGGTGTTCATGAAAAAGTACATATATGGCATACAGAGTGTAGATAACGTCCACAGTCTATATGACTAATCCCATTTTTATGTCAAACTTGTTGACCAAGTCTGTAATGAGTTAAAAGGCCCAGCAGAGGGGAGCAATGCCCCAGCACATAATGCAACAAGTGGTTGACTTTTTTTTTCTTATTATTATAGAAAAATAAGGTAAAGTTTGCTTTCTTTAACATCTACTTCATCTAGTTGCTCTAGCATTCTTTCACAATATGAATCCTGAGTGCTTAAATTTAAGGTCTGTGTTTGAGTTTAAGAAATTGAACTATATAGACTACTGGTCTTAGCCAATTATAGCCTAAATAATAGACTTATATAGAGTCTACAATTATTTAAAATTTTGTACTACAACGAGATATCACAGTGCATCACTGTAATCAAAAATAATAATAAGCTGGGATAATTCCCGTTGAAATTTGACTATTTTTATTATAGAAACAGAAATTTAATTGAAAAGAAGTGCTGATATAAAAGAGATATGGAAATGGTGAAGACGTTAGACATAAGGCACCATAATAGATGACTAAATGAGCTACAAAAAAAGAACCCCGATGAAGGAAGCATACATACAAACCAATGAGAAAAGCTGAGGCAGATGGGAACAGAGTGACAGATACATTGGCTCCAACAGCAGTAAGACAGATGCCAGGCCAGATAATAGACTGGGACATACAAACCACACAGATGGATAAGTCATCAGAAAATAAAAGTAGCCCACTTCAACAATGCCAAAGACTGCTGCTTCAAAACTATGGAAGATTTGAATTAACACCACTGACGCACAATTTGAACAAACAAAATAACAGTGAATGCTAACCTTCAGGAAAGCAGTATTTTTGTAAAGCTTGTACTGATGGGGAATTCACTCCACAAGCATTCTAGGACAAAAAGCAAGTAGTTACACTCTATAAGGAAAATTCTCATTACAGATATGTAAACACTACACAAGCCGATAAACCAAGATGGACAACCAGACTCAGTCATATCTCTTTTAGGCCTGCTTGGCAATCGTTGCTTTTCTGCTCCCAATGAGATGTTAAAATGTA
>VUQS01001935.1:1546-22137 GCA_015108495.1 Heterochromis multidens | reverse complement strand
TAGTATTTCATAAAAATCAAATACAAAGGTGCAAAGAGAACATACTTGTTTCTATCATCTCACTCCACAAACTAAACACTTGCGCTGAAGTTACAAAAAGAAAAGCGTTCATATTCTATGCACTGCAGTCTTTATCTGAGACCATGCCAAGTAAAAGATGCAGCTTACTGTATGTGGCAAGTCGTTATTCTCAGCGTTAGTTTCATATAAGAAACTCATTATTAACTGTGTTTTCCAAATGTCAGTGAGAGCAATGAAAGAACAAAAAAGAACTAGAGAGTTCCTTATTGGTATGTAATTGCTCTCCAAATCGACCACAGTGTCCTGCTGCCTTACTGAAAGTCAGGCCCTGAGCAATTTGTGGGTCCAGTGTAATTATTCCAAACATGACTTCTACTGAAGTGTCTTTCTTCCTCCATTTCACATTCACTGAAATGTATCCCAGCCCTGTTTCTGTCTTCTACTGTGAAAACCTGAACTTTAAATAAAATCTGTGGTATTAAAACGAACAGAGCAGAACATGGAGCAGGTGAATCTGGGTAATGAAAAAACACTCATGCATACCAGGTGTATATGTTGAGGAAGTCTGAGATTTTAAACATGCCAGCTCTGCATGCTTTACTCTGCAATTTTACTAAATTGTAACAAAGACCTTGAAGAGGTAGATTTATATGTAATCTCTGCAGTATGTCCTGGGTCTTCCCGTGGGCCTTCTCCCAGTAGGACATGTCCGGAACACATTACCAGAGAGGCACCCAGAAAGCATCCTAGTTAGATGCCTGAACCACCTCTGGCTCCTTTTGATGTGGAGGAGTAGCGGCTCCACTCTGAATCCCTCCCAAATGATCGGATTCGTCAACCTATCAATAATGGAGAGCCCGACCACCCTTCGGAAACTCATTTCTGCCACTTGTATCTGCAATCTCATTCTTTTGGTTGTTACCCAGAGCTCCTGACCACAGGTAAGGGCAGGGATGTAGATCAACTGGTAAATCAACAGCTTTGCTTTCACTCTCAGCTCTATTTTCACCACAGTGGACCAGTACAACGTGCACATTACTGCAGACGTGGACCAAATCCGTCTGTCAGCTTCCCATTTTCCCCTCACTCATGAGCAAGACCACGAGATACTTAAACTCCTCCACTTGGGGCAGGAAATCATCCCTGACCTGGAGTGAGCACTCCACCTTTTTTAATCATGGACTCAGACTTGGAGGTGCTCATTCCTGCTGCTTCACACTTGGCAGCACACTACTCCAGTGTGGGATTAAGGCCACCACCTGATGAAGCCAACAGAACCACATAATCCACAAAAAGCAGAGATGAGATTCTGAGACCACCAAAGTGGAAGTCTTCTGTCACTTGGATACACCTAGAAATTCTGTCCATAAAAATTATGAACAAGTGACAAAGGGCAGCCCTGGCAAGGTCCTTCCCCACTTCAACTAATCACACATAGACTGGTTGGGCAAACTCCAATGCAAACTCAAATATCCTTGAGATGATAAAGTGCTAGTCTAGTATTCTGTGAACAGGACAAAAACTTCATTGTTTCTCCTGAATCCGAGGTTCATCTAACAGACGGACTTTCCTCTCCAGTACCCTGGCATACACCTTCCCAAGAAAGAAGAGGGACCGGAGGCTGTGCTCCAATTAAAGAGGACCACAGCCTCCGGTCCCTCTTCTCTGCCAATCCAGAGGCACCGCCTCTCCTTCTCCAAGCGACATTGCAGTGGCATGTCTCTCTTCGCTCGAGTGTCCAAGAAATGTAGAGGCAGATCTGGGAAACGATTACAAAATCGATCATCAACCTGAGTCCTGTTGCTTTGTGTACTTATTAAAATCCTGATGCTCAAAAGATGGTGTTCATTATGGACAAACTGTGTTTGGCACTGAGTCCAATAAGAGAGCACCACTCTGGTTCAGATTCAGTCTTACCAATTGGACAATATGGAATATGGTTCTGATCTATTAGACATTACTAGACATTACTGGCGTACTGGTTCTAACTGGTTTCTTTTTTTTACTTGATGTCTTAGCTCCCTCAGCAAATTGTTTGAAGCAAACTCTTTTGAGACTCCCTTTGTCATTATTATGCAAATTAGAGTAGTCTGCATTGTTGTAAATAAAATGGTTGATAATTAGGAGCAGGATTTATTTTGCATAAGTGCAGATGTAGGATGTAAATTCCCTTAGATGTAAATTACTTGTATGTGTGCGTGAGTAAGAGAAGGAGAGAGAAAAGAAATAGAGATGGACAGAGACATACAAAAAGGTGACAAAAAAGCTAAACAAAAATGAAACATCTTTGTAAACTGCTGGGCCACTGCTTGCTTCCAGAATAGCTTTAGTGTGCCTTGGTGTGGAACTTCAGCATAGCTTTCTTTTTTTTTTTTGTTTCTTCACTCAAATTTCCTTCATATATCCTTTAAGTAACTGTCCAGACATATCCATCCATGTCTAGCTTTCTGCCTGAATTTTTTCCAACTGATACTACAGAGACTTTAACAATAGTCACCTGTTTGGATAGTGTACGTTGCTCTAAGGCCTTCATTTTACAGCAGGCAATAAACAGCAATTACATGTGCATGAGACTGGTTTTCCCTATATAATCTGAAGTGTGTAATATTGACCTGGAATTTGATCATACAAACAAAGGTGCCCATTAGGTCATATTACACACGAGGTTGCATCGCCTGTATTTATTTTTCCTTTAATTTAATTTTTTATTGCTGTCTTTATGACTCTTTGGTAAAATGAAATTGAAACCATGATGGGGTGTTTGTTTGCACTTACTGTACTTTGATCATGCATGATGAAAACCACACTACTTTACATAATTTCAAGCTTCACTGTGAGCTGTACAGTTTGATACATCTGCCCTCACAAACAGGCTGATTTAAAAGCAATCCATGTTAGGTTTGCTAATACTTTAAGTATGTCATATGATGACAAGATTCAGATCACACATACAGTTAGATCAGTAAGAATTTGCCTCTGTATACCACCAGCATGGATTTTAAATCAAACAATCCAATGTGTGAAACGTAATTGGACAATTGGCCCATATCTTCATTATTTCATGACAGTTTTAGCAGTAAAATATCTGGAGTTGATTGAAATAGCATTTGTCAGCTTGTCACTGGAACTCACAATATGAGGTCCAAAGATTTATTGATGCAAGTGAAGGATGCCAGCATTATGCTGAAAAACCACAATAAATCTATCGGAGAGATAAGAAAAACTTTAGGAGTGGTTAAATCAATGATCTGGTATATTCTTTAAAAGAAGGAATTCATTGGCCAGCTCAGCTGGAACTGGAAGAACTGGAAGACCTCAGTGGACAGCTGAAGTGGATGATCACAGAATTGTTTCCACAGTTAAAAAAAATAAACATCACACCATGTAGCCATGTCAAGAACACTCTTGTGTAAATAGGCATATCATTGTCAATGTGTACAAACAAGAGACGCCTTCATGAATCTACATAAGAGTGTTTACAGCAAGGTGCAAACCACTGGTTACACTCAAGAAGAGGAAGGCTCAATTAGGCCTTTTCAGAAAACATTAAAAGATTCTGCATAATTTTTGAAAAAAGAATTCTTTGTAAAGATGAAACCAAGATTAACTTGTACCAGAATGATGGAAAGAAAAAATGATGATGATGGAAAGAAACAGCTCATGATCTGATGCACACCACATCATCTGTCAACCATGGTGGAAGCAATATTGTGGGTGGTGCAGGGCTATACTCTTCGCTCAGATTCAGCAAATGCTGCAAATGCTTCACAGTGAAAATGGATAATGAACCAAAGCATACTGCAAAAGCAGCCCAAGAGTTTCTCAAGGGAGAGAAAGGGGATATTCGTCAGTGGCCAGGTCAGTCACCTGATATCAGCCCAATAGAGCAGATTTTTCAGTTAGAACACAAAGCTGAAGGCAGAAAGACCCACGAGCAAGCAGCAACTGAAAGTGGCTACAGTAAAGCCCTGGCAGAGCATCTCAAAGGAGGAAATGCAGTTTTTTTTTTTCCGTGGGTTCTAGACTTAAGGCCGTCATTACAAAGAACTTTCAAGTATTTCAAGTATTAAAAACTTAGATTAAAAAATTATGTTAGTTTCTCCAACAACATTTGAACCTTTGAAAATGGGGAACTATGTATAAAATGTCTGTAATTCCTAAACAGTTAATGCAAAATCTTTGTTAAACCTCTTGAATGAAAGCTGAACATCTGCATTTCAACCACATCTGTATTTGTTTGGTTGAAAATCCACTGTGGTGGAAACAAATTACAAAAATTGTGCCATTGTCGAAATACTTATGGAACTGCATGTCTAAAATGACATATGTGTAAGGATAAAGTTGTTTTTTTTTTCATCTGTACCCTGTCTCAACATTGTCTTCTGTCATTTCTCGATTAATGGGGTAATGTACTCTAATAAAAATGTACAGTTGAGTTATGGAAAAACAATTTGTAATGTCAACACGAGCCACTTGTGTCCTTACTTGTTGTTGATGGTCTTGGTTAAACTGCTATACAAGAAAGGATAAGCTCTTCTTAATCACATCAGTCTCCTTGAATTATAATTTGTGTGAACGGTCGGTTAATCTAGAGGGAAATTGGATTCAACCAGTGCTATCTCTCTCGGGAAATTTCCACCTTTCAAAGTCCAGGCCTTGTGCTTTCATTAGAAGACCAATGCCCTGTTTTCCTGGTTATTAGATGCATTTATGTTAAGATGCATGTGCATTTCTAGCTCTCCAGTAATATCCTCCTATATTTATCAAATGTTATCTATTCCAATCCCATTGTCGATTCTGCTTATCAGAGCAATTCTTTTTCGATTTCCTTGTTAGTGTTAACACTACCATGGTTTACTAAAATGTTTTATGTCCCTATTGTTATTTTTCATTTCACTGCAGTAGGAGAGTATACTGCATTTTCAGTCATTTGTGCTTGCTTTCTTTTTTTCTTATAGCTCCTCTCCTTTGCTGTTATTTAGTATTTGAGGGGTGGAGCAGAGCATGTAGCTGAATAACAGAGTTCACTGTTAAATTAAAACTTCCCAATAACTTCCCAACAATGGACAGATCCCGACCCCAAACTTCTACAAGTCTAAGGTCTGAGAGGTAATTTATCAGGAGCCTGTTTGTTGACTGCCTGCCACCCAAATCAGGCAGCCTGGGAAACAGTGCAGACTCTTGATCAGTGTTCTGTGAGGAAATAGTAGTCCTACACAACAGAGAAGCATGTGACTCAGGTGTGCAAAAGCTCTACTCTCAGTAGGTTGACATTGTTGTCATTATTTTGCAATTGTAAGATAAGCATGCCTGTATTGATTACCCTACTCTAAGGCCAGAATTTACACTGAAATAACTTGAAGCAACATATGAAGCATGTCTTCAAATCAGAATATTTTTTTTAGAACCAGACAAAACAGTGGTTTGAATTGTGTGACACTGTGGTTTTGTTTTCTCTGTTAGGACCAGTCTATGCTTTAAACACCGCAGAGATGATTGTAACCAAGAGATGTTCCCTTAGGCAGGCATGTTTGAGCAGCTTCTCATTTTTATGGCCAGAGCAGCCACTCAGCCATCCATATTTTGACATTTACACTGTGCCGTTGGGTATCGATGGCCAGACCTCAGCAGGGCTGAATGGTAATGGCTAGCGATAACCTTTTGGGTAGACAGCTGGTAAATATAAAGAACCAGAATAAAGGAGGAGAAGAAGCCAGTGAACACTTACTTCTTTTCATTCTCATTCCCTTTAATAATTTTACACCTATAGGGTTTTCAGTTTGTTTGAGACAGTTATAGCAGAACAAAGATGTGCTCTGCTATAACCCACAGGTTGAGTCTACAAATCTACACCTAAATCAGTTTTCTTTCTGACAGCCCTTGGAATATTCATGCAGCTAACAACCACACACATGCACGCACCTTTCACAGATTTTTTTTTTTTTAGCTGTTCTTTTCTGTGATCCTATCATGTTTTCTCACTTTGTTTTATTTCTCCGCTTCTTACTGTCACCAGCACAGAAAATTGACACACACTGAAGAATGACGCTGCAAGTTGTTTTGAATGATTTGAAAGGGACTTTGACTAGCTTTCAGGGACACAACACACAGGGAGTGTGATTGTAACAGATACAGATACTGACATCTTCATATTTTATGTGCTTCTTTGAAAAAA
Source organism: Heterochromis multidens (assembly GCA_015108495.1). Classification (NCBI taxonomy): domain Eukaryota; kingdom Metazoa; phylum Chordata; class Actinopteri; order Cichliformes; family Cichlidae; genus Heterochromis; species Heterochromis multidens. Next base: position 15,941 of record VUQS01001935.1, on the reverse strand, counting down.
AATACAATCTTTTTTTTGACCTAACTCTAGCACTATTACAGTTGTGGTTATGTATGCTTGTTTGGAGCTGTGAGAAAAGATAAATATACACATTTAATCTGAAAATGTGTATGTTTAGGACTCTTCATACTGTAAAAATAACTAAAAAAAAGTTGCTGTACATACAATCCTTTGAGCATAATAAAACTTAACTAACCTGCATGGGTGGTGAATGTGAATCCAATAATCAGATATTTTACCGTGTTCGTTGGTCCTTTCAATATGTGTGTTTTATATTTCATTGGGTTGAGAGGTGGTTTAATGTTTGTGTGTGCGTGTGTGTGTCTCTGTGTGAGTGCATTCACATGCACATGCATGTGTGGCAGGTGAGGAGGATATATTGTGTCAGTAATTGCAGCAGACAGAGGAGGTTAGCCCTGGACCCTGATGGTCCAGTCAGCCGTGGCGTAAACACTCATTAACACATATTCCCATTGATTGGACAGGACAGGATGGAACAGGGCTCAGACACACTAGCATACACACAGAGTACACTTAAATACACACTTGAACTGCTTATTGAAGTCTTGCAGTTGTAATGACACATTGTGGAAGTCAAAATGAATTTTCAGAAGCAGCTAAACCAAACCTGTTTTTTTTCTTGTCACTGTTATGGCGGTGCTTGATATCATTCAGCTGCTTCTTAGAGAGGCTCCTATGGTCAGATTAACTCCACTACTTGAGTTGGACTTGTTGGACTGCAACTGGTGACAGTAGTTCTTCATCTGCGCAGAGATTCACAGTGGGCTGAAGGGCGTTTATAAGGGCCAGCATGTGCTAGTTGTCATGAAATACTTGTTACATAAAATATTTGCAGAGGAGCACCTCATAAACAGCATTATTTATTCACTTATTTAAAAAGGTGTGTGTGGCTCCTTTTGTGGTGCACAAACATATGCACATAATGTATATGCATGTTTACATTCCCTCTGTCACAAATATTCTATTCAATTCAATTCAGTTCAATTCAGTTTTATTTAGATAGCACCAAATCACAACAGTCGCCTCAAGGCGCTTATAGAATCTAAATCTGTGGGAAACACTGGTTAAATCTGCACTCTTTGCTCTTCAGAAGTGAATGCTCAGGATTGCTACACTGCTCTTAAGTGCTTAAGTGTACTGACACCAACATGACTATTTAAGTCACACAGTCACAGGGGGAGCCTTAACATGTGTTGTGAGAGCTCACATCAGTGTCAGAGATGTTTACTGACCAATGAAATGTATTGATTCACAGGGAAAGGGGGGATTGGAGTTGTAGGGACATTACAGTTAGCCATGTAGTGCAGAGAGGTGGTATGAATTTTGAGAAGCCAAGTATTGATTGGAAATTACCTTTGTGGCTATGAGCAAATAAGTAAATACAGGAGGATTGCGCAAGCAGGGGCAAGACTTTGCTGAGCTGCAGAGACCTTTTTTTTAACCTAATTAGGCCACCTAGATTATTTTTAACTGACGATCAAAGATCTTTTTATCTTTAATCCCTTATGGGCCACACCAAAGAAAAAAAAGGCATGCCTTCCTCAACCTTGAAGCTAGGCCAAGTTGAATCAGTGAAATGACTAGCGACTGGCTACCAGTCCCAAAGCCAAGTACATGAATTAACCATGGACCTTTGAGCAAGACAAGAGGGATTGGGGTGGAGAAGGAAATGAGGGGATGGATGAAAAGATGCCCTAAAAGCAAAGGAAGGGAACGAAAGACGACTACAAGGATGGTGTGACAGTAGGGAGCAGATGTCAGAGTTGGTCTAAGTTGTCATGGTGATGTGATGGCCTTTCAGCACCACTTTCTGGCAGAGTCCAAGGTGGATGGCTCTTAGCAAGGATGTGTGTGTGTTAGCATTCATGCGCTCGTGCATGTGCTGCTGAAAGGCCCTTAGCAAGCGCTGGCAGAGTAGCGTAAAACCGATGAAGTGAAGGAGTGAGTGATGCCCCAAGTCCACGGCTGTCAGCCAGGCTAATGGAGGGCGCCACACTTGGCTGCTCACTGACTGACAGGTGCCAACCGAGGCCTTTGTCAAGTGGGCACGAAGTAGGCGTTGCCAGCTTGCTTACTGCGGCAGAGGATGATGACACAGAGATCGCTCACTCGGCTAATGCTGACACACATGGCACATGCACACCCTCCTGAGCCTGTCACTCAGTGAGGAGTGCAGGCCACGAGATGAGATGGTCTTAAAACTACCCTGGCTCATCAAGCATAGACAAGAGGGTCAAGTTGCTGCTTTGAAACTGGAGTCACTACTATCATTGCCATTTTCACACTGGCAAGCTGACCTATGATCTCTGCTGGCCCAATTACAGGACCATAGTTTGCCTTCATACACTGGCAGGATACTCATACATAACACAACCTCTCCTAAGCTGCATTCAATGATGTGATAGTGAAGTGAAAAGTGGGATGCCAGTAAACAAAATTGATATCAAGTACATTTTCATGCAGGTTTTAGTGCACATTATCTCCTGTTTAAACCTATGAAAAAAACATGATTCATCAGTAAAGTGAGATAAGGTGCATTTCCAAGTTACTGACAGCTCATTGATGGACAAAAATCACTTTACATCCTGACCAGGAACAATGTTTTCAGTTCTCTGTGCTTAGCCCTCTGTGATTACTTAAAAATATGTTCTTATACACCTCTCATATACCTAGATTTTTAAGATCTCTTATTTCAGTGAAAATATAAGCTAGACTACGTATTTCTGTCACTGAGTGAACAATATTTGCATTGTTCAAACATCTCAGATTGTTTTCAAAGCCTTATTGTAATCTATATGAAGTAGGATAGTACGTTTTCTTCTGACAGAATGTTGAACCTGTTTTTGATTGCACTTGACATCTCTGTATCCTACATAACGTTCTGTAGAACATGTAACGCTTAATCAGACATTAAGCAGGACCTTAGCACTTGAGCTTTTTCAAAGGGACCTTTAAATGCTTTCAGAAAGCCTGAGTGACCTTAAAGAAAGGTTTCATTCAACATTGTAAAGCTGCTTCTCAGAAAGCAGAAGAGTGGGATTGGGAAACATTTCTGTATTTGGTCTCATGTGAAGCTGAACATCTGGTTGAGGATACAGAGAATTAGTTAGGAATTGTAATACCTTGTTCAAATTCCTCAAAAAATCTTTTATCTAAATTGATCTTACAGAGGCATCCTAGTTTGCCAAAAAGTAAGTTGGTAGGTGAGAGAATGAAAATGATGAAGGAAAAAGTATTGATCTAAGGAAATATTAAAGAGATCATGGGCTATGTTATGAAACAGATGAAAGCACAGAAGAGCCTAAAGTTCTAAGAGATGGCTATAAAAAAAACATATTAGGGCTGGTTTAGTGGGATTGCTCTACCCTAGTTGCCATCTTATCTATACCACCATGTATCAGGTTCCTAGTAAAGAGACAAGCCGACTGACAGAATGGGACCAGCCTAGTCAAGCAGGCTGATGAGCTCCTGACTTCCCTTAATTGAGTAACTGAGGCCAAGAGGTCAGGAACAGTTGTGGCAAAAATTTTATAGCCTTATGCTGCTTTTCGGTCATGTCTAGGACTGTCAGAAAGAATGTTGTGTACTGTTTAAGAATGTTTCTCCCATATGACACTCTTTCTGTAGCTAAAGTACAATGAAGTATGACGAAAAAGTTCTGAGAACAGGTCCATAAAAATCAAAAGCTATTTTTAGATTGCTCCCTGAAAGTCCCATTCTGACCATTTACACTGTGCTGTCATGGTTCTGGGTCTTTGACCCAGTGTTTTGTGTTTTGAGTGTTGAGTTTTGTTAATTCTTTATTGTTTGAGTTTGAGAAATGACTTTAGGTTTATTAGTTTATTTCCTGGCCCCTCAGTCTTGTCTCTGTGTTTATCCTTTAGTGTCACTCGTGTTAAATCAGTCTTGTCCTCGTGCCTGTGTCAAACTTTTATGTCTTAGTCCTGGTTTTTGCATTAGTCACTTCCTGTTTTATTTTGTTAGTCCCTTGTCTCATGTGCATTATGTTCAGTTGTGCTTCCCCTGTCTCGTTATGTCTAATTTGTTCCTGCTGTGTTTCCCCAGCTGTCTCCACTCCCCTTATCATCCTCATATGTATTTATTGTCTGAGTCTTCCCTTGTCCTTTGTGGGAGTTTCTGCTTTGTTGCTCAGTGTTTCCCTGTCCCTTGTGCTTCCCAGGCTAATTTATTTATTTCTGAGTTTTTGGTTTTGTATTCCATGCTTAGTTTTGGTTCCCTGTATTTCAGCCAAATAAACGGCTTGCCTTTAGTTAACTTAATCTTGCCTCCATGCGTCTGCATTTGGGTCCTCATCTCCACTTACCGGTCTGCTTCACCTGCAGACCGTGACGTGTACACGGTCTGCAGTGACAAGCAGTTGTAAGTGAAAGATTCAGAGATTCCAAGCCTATAGGCAGTGTGTTAGGCGAGGAGCAGACTTGGAGAATTCTTGTCTTTTTTTTCACTGGGTTGTGTATCATGAAGTGAATGAGACTGTTAACATGGAGTTCTGCTACAACATCATGAGGTGTCTGAGTAAGAACATTCAGAGGAAATTATCTGCAATGTGGTGAACTGTAGCGTGTGCCAACTTGCCATCTCATGCCATCTCAGAGCACTTTGAAAACCCTGGAATTTCTGGGCCACACAAATAATTTTCACTCACCTCCTGAACCACTGGTCCTGGACCATCCCAGATTTGTGTCCCCACAACTTTGTCTACTTCCTGAAAATGTGTTAACAAATTGACATATTACTTAGTAATATCTTGAAGTAATGCAGTAGGCCTAATGTGATTACTTCAACAGTGTCTTAAGTAGTGTAAGGGACTACAATTTGAAATTCAGTAATTACATAAATGACCAACTCCTTGTAATGCTCCATGTGGGCTTGTTACTGAGTATCAGTTTGTGGGTTAACATCAGTTTGGTCTATCTCCTGTTAGTGGACTAACTTGTCCAGAATGTGCTAGCTTAATCCAAGAGCTTAAAGGCTCCTGCTAACCCACAGTTGTCTAAGCTACTCCTATCTAGGCATCTAGAGCAGCCTGAGCTTAAGTTACAGTAGCTCCTGCTTTTATGGTCAGTAAATCCTAGAAAGGACTCCAATCACACGGGCCTAGAGACTGGTTGGCAACCATCTGGCAATCACCGGTAGACAAAAATGAGTATTCCCTGAATGACAAGTGGTTGCTGGAGGTTGCTGGCTATCATTGGGTGAAATTGGTTGCAAAGAGAGTGGTGCACCAAAAATCTCCTTGCAATTGCTTTGGTTGCTAGCATGTAAGACATCAACTTGTCTGCAAACACTCACTAACCACCACTAACTAATGGTCTCTGTTTCCAATTTGTGTCACACTCTTCACAGTTTCACAATCACTTAGTGAGTAGTTGGCAAGTGTTTGTAGACAAGTTGGTGTCTTCCATGCAAACTATGGGCAACCACAGCATTCTGATGATGGCCAAAGCTATTGGAAGGAGGTTTTCAGTATAGCATTGTATACCTCTGTGCGACCAATTTCACCTAGCGACAGCAAGCAACCTCCCTGCATGACTGGGGGTTCGCAATCACTTTCACTATGACAGCCAGCAACCTCCAGCAACAACTCGCAACTGGTTGGGGAATACCCATTTTTCCCTAAGGACTGGTGGTTGCCAAGCAGTCCCCAGTCTCTAGTCTCTAGGCCTATGTAATGGAATGCATTAGAGCAGCTGTCAAGTAATTAATATACTTGTGCCATACTTTTTCAATGAATGTAATGAGTATTCAGTTATAGTTTAAATATTACTGGTAAATGGTAAATGGACTGATTCTTATATAGCGCTTTTCTACTCTCCCGGAGTACTCAAAGCGCTTAATACAACATGCCTCATTCACCCATTCACACCCATTCATACAAGCACTTTTTTCTATGCTTTTTTTTAAAGTGCTTTTTCTATTCATTCATACACATTCATACTCCGATGGATGCATTGGAGAGCAACTTGGGGTTAGTATCTTGCCCAAGGATATTTGGCATGCAGACTGAAGCAGCCAGGGATCGAACCAGCAACCTTCCAATTAGTAAGTGAGAGTTAATTAATCTCTACATGTTCACTAAAAATTTGTTCCTAAAAACGTTTTGCGTTTCCCTTTCTGATCACACGACAGATCAATTTAGTTAGATGTTATCTTTTTCTTAAATTTGTTATTATTATGATTTTTTGTTTTTTTTTAATTTTGTACATGGTGTAAACCATTGTAACTGAAGTGCTCTTGAGAGAGCTAAACATGACAGACCTTTTCAAACTATCCCTTAAAACAGTTGATTGATGAGTGATTTGACTGTAAGGTGTAAGTGATGCAATTAGTTGTGAATCTAGTACAATTTACATACCGAGGATACTAAATGTGGAAATGGCTTCAGTTGGTGAATGTTGTGTAATTCCATCGGGACCAAGAGATGTAGGATGACTAAGATCTGACCTTTGTGCTCAAATGTTCATAAGAATCAGACTACAGGGTCAGGCTCAAAGGTTAAAAAGATAATAATAGAAGGTATCTTAACTCTGTTCTGAAGTAAAAAAAAGAAAGAAAAAAAAAGAAAAGTTAATCTCTGCCTTGATCAGCAGTGTTAGTCACATATTATTAAAAGTCTCCATTATTTTCACCACCCCTAATGTGTGTAGCCTATTCAGGGGTAGTCAAAGACAGAAATAGAGAACTGTACAGAGGAGGGGTTACACAATGAATGAGAGAAAATGTAATGTCATTCAGAATCTGTCTTAAGCAAGTACACTTGAGAGAAACTAAGACAGGAATGCAGAGAGACATGTAGGGTCAATGAGACAGGACTCAGGGGTGACAGTGAGAGAAAGAGAGACTGGAAGGGGAATGAAACTGATGGCTGGGCCCTGGAGAGGAAGGGGCTGAGCAGAATAAAAATGGGACAGGAGGAGCAGAAGTGCAGGCGCACTTCATCTAAGCATTGCTATCAACCTCTAATTGCTTAGATCAAATTACTGCCTCTGTATATATCTAGGGACAGTGCAAGTGTGATAGCCTATAGCACAATCACTGACATTGTAATAACAGTTTAATTGCTATGGGCCTGAGCTTCATGAAGATGTCAAACCTTTTCACCTCCTAATAGCCTCTTCTTTTGTCAGGGAGCAAGCCCCTACCAATAGCTGCATGAGATATATGCCCTCCCACTGGCAGCATCATCATCTTCTCTACAGCAGATTAATGATGACCCCATCAAGCTTCAGAATAATGTGCTTTTGAGGACTGCCCATGTTTTACAGGGGTGAGGGCTCTAGTTGAAATGTTGAAAACATATGGTAATAGTTTTAGGGTTATGTGCAAGACTCAGGCAAGTGGGCTAAACATCTCCCCTGACAAATCCATAACTACAAATAAATTCTTCTTTGAGAAGAAACTGTTTGATAATTCCTGGCTGGTTGCGACTGAGGGCAGCAGTGTGAAAAAGCTCTGAAGAACCATCTGGAGAGGTCAGGGTCAGGTCACCCAGCTCCAGCCACGCCATTTTTAGCAAGTGAAAGCAGACTACAATGGAGTTGTGAAGATTTTATAGATGGAAAAGAAGTAGAATGAGCAAAGAGGGAAAGAAAAAAGAAAGGTGAAAAGTGCTTATTCATGTTCCGCCCATTGAGTTGCATCTTTATTATGGCACTCCACCATAAACATGTATCACTGCCTGCTGCTGCTTCTTTTTTTTCATTTCAAACACCTGTTGTTTGTTCAGAACCACCTGCCTGTTCATGCAGCAAACTGGCTGTGTGGCAGTTGCATGTGTTGGTGTTATACAAATAGTGTTGCCCATCTTGCTGTTTGTTAAGTCAGAAAACTTTAGCTTGAGTAATAATACCACAAATCAAATGCGAAGTAAATTTAGAGTACATTGTTAATGTTTCAATAGAATCCTTCACATTAGTTAACAAAATCCTACTTTAATATTTGGATTATAAAAATATTATTATCCTCAAAGCTTTTTATGAATCTTCCATGTCTCCTCTGTTTTTGTTATTGTTCTTGTTCAGCTTATCTCACTGCCCAGCTCATCCCATTTTAAATGTTTCATAACTTGCAAAAATGCACGAGATTCTCTTTGTACTTTTGTAGTGGTTTAGAAAAAAAACATCACTCTTATGATATACAAAGGCATAATATAGTAAATATTGTATAATATACAAAGGCAGTTGCCTTGACTGCACACTCTTCTTCAAGGCATAAATATGAATTATTGGCTCCTCTTATTACAATGTGTGCTAGTAAAGCAAAGACAATGGATTTCTGTGAATATGTGTGATCCATCATTGACATTCAGGCCATAGTTATTACAGTGGCCATGGATAGTTTATGTGTTGTTTTGGTTTTTACGGACATTACTTATGCTTCAAAGTCTTTGCATGAGCTGGAGGTATACTCCACTGTTTGTGTGTGTATATCCATATTGCAATGCGCCTGCGTCTGCTCCCAGGGCATTTCACTTTGTGCTATGTTTGTACTGTCTCCTCCTCTGAGATTTGCATTAACTGTGAGAACCATCTATTATCCCAGTTAGACCTGCTAAGCAATAGTACATCTACCTGCACTCTGTGACTTTTGGTACTTTGTTTCATATATACTTATGTTGAGAACCTTTTCTTGTTAACATAAATACATACATATTTATGTACAATACTGTGTAAAGGTCTTGAACCAGCGCTCATTTCTTTATATTTTGCAAGAAAATGGGAAATAGGTGCAGCAATTTAATGAAATGTGAAACATAAATGGAAATACAGCATATAAGGCAAAAACAGAGTCTTCACAATTCTAACAAGCTTGAAAGTCAATATTTGGTATGACCACCTTTATTTTTTAACAGAGTCTGAACTCTCTTAGTTTTTTTGTAATTTCTTTAAGTAGTCTTCAGGAATAGTTCTCCAGGCTTCTTGAAGGCCATTCAAAGCTCTTCTTTGGATGTTGGCTGCCTTTTGTTCTGTTCTCTGTCAAGATGATCCCACACAACACAGTAATGTTGAGATCTGGGCTCTCGGGAAGCCAATCCATGACTGATAGTGTTCAATTGTGACTGAAATGAAGCCCTAAACCATGACAGAGCCTCCACTGTGATTTACAGATGGCTGTAGACACTCACTGTTGTACCTCTCACCTGACCTCCTCCGTACATATTCACGTCAGTTTGAAACAAAAATTTTAAATTTGGACTCATCACTCCATAAGACCTGTTGCTTCTGATTTTTCAGTCCAGTCCAAAGTGTCTGTAGATACCATTTAAAATTGGTTCTTTGCTAAGTTTTCTGTTATGTGTAGATGCAACACAGGTTCATCCCTTGAGTTCGGTGTCTTTTTTAATGCTTGGGTGATTCATACTTCAGTGTTCAGTAGCTTGACAAAAACAAATCCTCTGAAAATGGTCAGGTACAAGGACTGGACTGAAAATGTAAGTGAAAAAGCAGCCGATGTTCAAAGAAAAACTTTGAAAGAACTATTGCTCAAGACCACTTTAAACAGTACTGCACTACATACAAACTGTGGACATTTAGGCATTGACAGACTATATTTGTTCATTTTTTAACTTTCCTGAAATTCATAAGAATCATACATTAACATGTACAGCTTCTTATTCGTATTCTTTGGTCTATCTGGAAATAGAAGTGTTGATAGTGCTCCTGCCCGTTGACACAGTACTGTCGTCAGTGTTTCTCCTACAACTGTTTCGTAGGGAAGTCAGCCCAATTTAGTGCAGTGTGAGAGACTGCTGTGTTTTGCTATCATTTTAAGTCGCAATAGTTATTCTTTTCTCCTCTGTTCTCTGTTTTCACGCCACTGTATACTCTGATGGGTGACGTAAAGATAACATTAGCTGACTTAAAGACAACTCACTGTAGGTGGTCTAAAACTGCACAACAAGTGATAACCCTTTTTATCCGACTGTATAATAAATTAAAGACCTGTCCAGGGTGTACCCTGCCTCTCACTCTGTGACAGCTGGGATAAGATCCAGACCCCCGTGACCTTAAATTGGATAAGCAGAAGAGCATAAATGGTTGGATGGATGGATGGATGGATAATACATTTTTTAAAAAAGAAGGAAAAAATGAAGGAAGCTTACAGAGAAGGTCACTTCATTCCGACACTATCCAAACTATCCACACTGCGGGTGTTGCTAATAACAGAAACTAAATGTTCGGAGAGCACAAGTGTCATTCATGCTGCTTTGCAGCATCGAGTTTTACAGTAACTTTCTAGCTCTATAATTACTGCTAGCAGGCTAACATGAAGTAAGGAAGATAACAGTGCTGAAAATAAACAGTGACAAGAGAAATGTACCTCTGTTCCTTCTGATAAATAGAAGTGTCACAGTATGTCCTTTCCACTTCTTTGCTGGACTGTACTGCTATTTCTATGAAGCCAATACAAGTCTTCCTGCTTAACTCTTTTATTCTTCATCCCACTCAGTTGCTCACTGAAGTGACATGACATAACTCCTTGTTATATAACTAAGCAAACCCAAACAGTGCTGATGGCACTGAGTCATACAGCACCATACATTTTCAATGCAACAGTAAAACTACATATACTAAAGTAATGTAATTGCTTTTAAACTCAATAGGAGATTGATTTAACCTCATTTCTTGTGAAATGTGTACTATTTATCCATGAAACCTCACCCTTATGTACTGAAATATTTTTCCACTTATTCTGCTACTGTAGCAATCATGTTGATCCTTTTAAAAAGCCATTCAAAAAACACCTGTGTTCCTAAGAAGGATGTGTATTGAACTAGGATCACACAAATGACTGGTCAAATGCCCTTTGTAAAGTAATTTTCTCTGTATACCCTAAGGTTCTCAACAGCCCCCAAACAGCAATGAAAGGCCTTTTTTAAAAATAAAAGTGAATGTAAGGCCCAACTTAATGTCTATCTGACTTAATATTTTGGGAAAAAAATATATCGGGGATGTGTAGGAGACTGGCAGGTGCCTCAGATCTGCAGGGATTGGTCAGTCACCAGTGCCCAGAGTTCTAAGTGTCTAAGTCTAAATCTAAGTGTCCTTTATGCATTTTGCTGCCTACTGCTAGAATCAGCTCCCACTGACACTTAGATTTGCCCTAACTGTAGTCAGTTTTCAGCTATGGTTAAAAAAAAAACTGTTCTTTTCGCACTGCTTTTAATGAATATGCACTCTGTAAAATCGGATTTAAACTTGTCTATACTTTGATTTATTTTACACTTTATACTGTCTTTTGGATTCTTTGTTTTTTCTTCTCTTAATTTGAATTTTAATGCAGATCACTTTGAATGACCTTTGTGTGCAATGTGCCTATACTTACAGCATAAACTTGCCTTGCCTCTAAAAACTGGAAATGGCTACACCTCTCAACACCTCCGTTGCCCACCCCCTTCCTCTCCCCTTCTCTTTGGCCTATCCCTATAGGTAAAATGCCCCCCATATTACATCTCAGTTAAATTTAAGTTGGCTAAAGTCCAATTATCTTCTGAATTTTACTGCACTACTTTTAAGAACTGTGTGTCAATACGCTTAACTGTCTTGATGAGTGATGGTGATGGTATGAATAAGCAAGCAGCCCTGGAACATGCTGACCTATCCACAACAGAAAAAGTGAGCAATGCTAATGATCCAACATCTTCCTTCTGCACTGATCATTAATGTGTACTTTTCGACAAGCAAGTCATTGTTGCAGTTAAACACTGAAACGACAATGAAGTTTCATTTGCTTCTCATTTGCTCAAAACTTTGTTGAAGCACCTTGGTCAGCAATTATTGAGTAGGATGCTTCAAGCTCGGCACACCTATTTTTGGGAAGTTTCTCGCACTCTTCTTTGCAGAACCTCTAAAACTCCATCAGATTGGATGGGGAGTATCGGTGCACAGCCATTTTCAGATCTCTCCAGAGATGTTCAGTTGGGTTCAAGTCTGGTCTCTGGCTGGGCCACTCAAGGACATTCACAGAGTGGTCCTGAAGCCACTCCTTTGTTATCTTGACTGTGTGCTTAGGGTCGTTGTCTTGTTGTTAGATGAACCTTCGCCCCAGTCCGAGGTCCAAAGCGCTCTGGAGCAGATTATCATCAAGGATGTCTGTGTACATTGCTGCATTCATCTTTCCCTCGACCCTGACTAGTCTTCCAGTTCCTGCTGTTGAAAAACATCCCCACAGCATGATGCTGCCACCACCATGCTTCACTGTAGAGATGATATTGGCCAGGTGATGAGCAGTGCCTGGTTTCCTCCAGACATGGGTCCTTCAGGTGCCTTTTAGAAAATTCCAGGCGGGCTGTCACGTGCCTTTTACTGAGGAGTGGCTTCCGTCTGGCCACTGTACCATACAGGCCTGATTGGTGGAGTGCTGCAGAAATGGTTGTCCTTCTGGAAGGTTCTCCTCTGTCCACAGAGCAACGCTGGAGCTCGGGTTCTTGGTCACCTCCCTGACTAAGGCCCTTCTACCCCGATCACTCAGATTATGGAGTATTGTGTGTAGAATTTTGAGGTGAAAAATGAATTGAATCAATTTTGGAATAAGGCTGTAACATGACAAAATGTGGAACAAGTGAAGCGCTGTGAATACTTTCCGGATGCACTGTAAATACCAACTTCATTAATTTACTTGATCCACTATAGAAAGGCAGTCTTATTACTTGAGTCTTTTAAATAAAATGTAATGTCATTTAAGTGTCCAATATATTTCAGTTTGAATCACAGTATTGATTACAGAGCATTTGTGCACCCTTTCTAAATTTGAACAAATGGTCTGCACTGATGTTAAGTGAGCCTGGGTTTGTGGCATGTTTTCACATGTGTGTCCTGTGCACAGGGATGGCTATAGAAAGCTTGAGAAGATTTTTTCCCTGTGTAACTGGAAGAGAGGAGGCAATTTTCCACATGGCCTGGGCTGGAAACATTTGTCTTGCATCCAAAACACACAAGATATGCACATGCACAGACTACTGTCCAAACAGCACAGCACAAGCCCCTCTTAAATATTTAAGCCTGGCTGTATTAGGTTGCTGTGTGTGTCAGGCTAATGTATGCTGATATCCTAGCCATTATGCAAAGTGCATTATCTGTCATGTACTTGGCCAGTGCCTTGTCTGTGGCCCAATGGATAACTTTCAAACCCTCCAGATGAATGTTTCACATAACACACATGGGCACAGAGTGCCTCTCCCTCTTTTGCTGGTCATCTCTCTCCCTCGCTCACTGCCAAACTCACTCACTCACCCTCTCACACACTCAATTGCTGACTCTCCTCCACCCTTTCTCTCTTTCACACACACACACATACTCTTTCAAAAGCTAATTCACTGACACTTCCATTCCCTTTCTCTCTCACACACTCTTACTCACACTCTCAATCACTCATCTGCTATCTCCCAAACTCACTCACAAGCTCTCCTTGAGTCTCTTGAGACTCTTATGCTACACACACATCTGTGGCTTTTTGTGGCTGCTGGTGGAGCAAATACAAACTCTTGTTAAATCACACATGTTCTCAGCTGCGGCCTGGTTTACAAGCACTGAGAACAGAAAGGTGATATTAACTATAGTATAAACACAGTATCTGCACTGTAAGACTCTGAGCCCAAAAAGGAAATTGAAGAGGAAGCTAGTCAAATATATGCATAATGTTTCTGGTAATAAATCTCTTATATGCAGAAATGTTTTACAGTTTTAGATTGTTGCAATTTAGTGATTGTGCTACTTGAAAGACAGTGCAGTCCCCTCCTCTCACACAGATTTACTCTCCAGTGTCAGCACTTTAAAGCCGTACCTTTGAGTCATGATTTGTCATGTCATACCTCCTCTTAGAGTCCAAGGTTATTGCTAAGGCTGGCTGAAGTATCCTAGAATAAAAATAAACCATTCACCTCGACACTGGGAGTACATTGCTAGCTTTTTCCAAAGCTGTAAAAGAACATAAATAACTTCATACGCTAAGAGTGTGTTTAATATAGCTCCAGCTGTATGCTTGCATTGTGGATCATTTGCTAATGTCTTTGTGTTCCCATGCTTGGTTGGCTGGCTCATTAGCTGGTCAGTTATTGATTGGAATAATGATAATGTTCATCAAACTAATGAGCCACACAGCTTGGTTATGGTTTTGGATCATTGAGTCCAATTATGAATTGGTTTGTTCATTACAAATATAAGTAAACCACTCACATGTACATGTCTACACACATGTACACACAAACAGACATATAAATATCACATGTGCCACCAGCTACAGGTTGAGACATCCGTCACCTTGTATTCTCCTGATACATCGTTAGCCCTTTTTTTTCCCTCTTTCCCTCCTCTCCTCTCCTCTCCTCTCCTTTCCTTTTTTTTTTTACATGTGA
>VUQS01001934.1:31524-43280 GCA_015108495.1 Heterochromis multidens | reverse complement strand
GTGTGTGTGTGTGTGTGTGTGTGTGTGTGTGTGTGTGTGTGTGTGTGTGTGTGGAGAGAGAGAGGAGATGCAACAGCACAGCATAAGCATCCCCACACTCAGACTGGATGTCCACACTGAGGCCAGACAGGCAGCAGTGCCAAAACCAACCGAAACACGCAAACCCCGTTAATATGGTGCTAATCTCATCCCTGTCGCGCTTTAAGAGCAGTTTACTGCAGTGTGAGGGTAAGCTTGTGACTAGTGGATTCATGAAGGTATGTGTTAGCATTGTGCATTATGTCCAAATCAGGAAAATAAAGACACAGAACATGTTGACAAATAAGTTTTTGTATGAGAAAGTAGTGGCTATTTTTTGCCAATAATGCACAAACACATATCGGAAAATTCTACACTTCCTATCGCTGGTGAAATTTCAGAGAAACACAGATTCTGTCATAATAAATCACTGGAGTAATAATACCCTGTATTTTAGGATTTTCTTGAATGGAAGAGTGAGTTTTTAAGCAGTCAAAGTATTTGGAGTTATATAATTTATTATTTTTATGACTATAGGTAAAAATGTAGCTTTTATTATAGAGTCTACATATTTTAGAGAAAGGTTAAGGGGAAGAGTAGACAATTTAAAGTGACAGATAATCAAATAAAGTCGACAGAATTCATATTTTTAAGGTTAAAGACTTAGCAGACACTTGTTTTCTTCCCTGGTGAGGCTTTGCCATGTCTGTACTGCAGGGTCACTTTTTGCTTCCTTCAAGGCACTTTCAGACATAAGCCTGATCTTTATTGAGTGTAGAAAAAGTCTGCATTCATTAAACTGCACTATGATCATCAAATACTGCAGTATTGTTTTAAACAACTTCTAATAAAATCTCCTACAAATTTAGATCATTTGAACTAGTGTGATACTTACTCATGCAGGTGGATTAAGATCAGGTGACTTTGCCATTCAATACTACTTTGGTCCTAAGAATCTCCACGAAAACATTTTACCTCCTAAAACTTTCAGCCCAGAAAATGCTTGAAGCGCATGTGTTTATCTGACTGACCTGCAGGGCGCTGTTGAGGAAGCAGCTGTTCTGTCCCGGCTCGTTGCTCAAGCCTTTGCTGGGTGCAATAGAGGTCATGGTTCTCGGGGTCACCAGCCCCTGCACCCCACCTACTGCTCCACCACCCGACGCAAAGTAGTTCCTCTTCCACGACATCACTACCTGGACGCCCCTGTTTCCACAACAAGGCGGAGAAGGGGCGGGGCAGCAGACCAAACAACGGCCTCTATGTCACTCCCATGAGAGAGAAAGAGGGAGAATGAGAGAAAAGCAGAGGAAGAGGGAATGGATGGAAGAAGAGGAAGGAGGCGGTGGCCGTAGATTGAGGAGACGCGGTGTGTCTTGGATGGGGATTTGGCACCCATACAACCCTGCCTCTCTCCAGCCGTGTTTTTACTTTAAAATCTGTCCACTTGCATGAGCCAGCGGTTGGCTTTTTCTTTTTCTGTTTTTAGCTCCTTGGATTTAGCAGTTTGTGTTTAAAGACATGAGAATGTTTCCAAAGCGTCCTTTGGCAGATTCTGTCACATGGATTAGACAGCGCTGCTGCTCCCATGTGGGGACTCCTTCGATGCTTTCGTCTCCTCTTTTACTGTGCCTGCAAGACACAAAGACCAACCTGTTAGGACTCTGCACACACAACAACAAGCAACAAGAACTGGTAGCAGATTTACCAACAGGTACAACAGTGGTACTAAATCCTGTTAGCTCACAGACAGAGTGATGAGCTGTACCCAGAGAGTTCCATTAGTACCAATGCAGTTAAAAAAAACTGCTGTAAATCTCATCCTATCAAGAACGATGACAACATTGTGAAGACTTCAAACAACAAACTCAGTTAACCAGATGAACAGAAGTGAGACTGGCCTATCCTTAGATCCTTAGAGTTTGGTTTGCAGATGTGTGCTAGACACAAGGATATCATTGATAACTATTCCCTCTATTGCCCTAACAGTTAGTCCAATACACTAGCATGGAAACAGTAGGAATAAGTAATCACCACATTCAACTGCTCAAAGCAGAACTGCAACTTTATGCAACTTTATCATAGATAGCAGCAACATTTGGTCCTAATCAGGGTACTTCTGGAACTTATGGCTCAGACTTTGAGACCAGACATGGCCAAAAGTCACAACACACCTATCAGCTTGCGCATGTAAGGTTGACCTATGGCTGAATCACAGCAGCCAGACTCACTTTGAGGCAGTGCCATCACTTAAGACCAAATACTCCTCAGAGACTGCAGATGTTTCAGGCATTACAGACATTCATGGCTGTCTAGAATGTCTTTATATGTTATAGTAAATGTACACAAAGGTACACATTTGTAGTTGAACATTTAGTCAGACATCATTTTTCACAGGAGTTAATGGAGACCAAAAGCAGAGCTAAAAGATTTTTATCACGTGGACAGATATAATGGCAGCTTTTAGCTTGTTAAGATGTTTTTCTACCACCTAACAAACTTAAATCAGTTACTGCACCGTTGAAGTTTATAATTTATAAGATCATAATTCATTAATCAGCCAAAACAATAAAACCGTCTGCCTAATACTGTGTAGGTCCGTTGCCTACACAACAGATCTGACTCATTGGGGCATCAACAGTGGGACAGTGGGTGTTCTTTCATGTTTGGTACTATGACACTGGCAGTGGTCATGTGGGTTGCAGGTTGGGGACTCTGGAGATCAGGCTTATTTCAATGCAATAAGTGGATGCTTGCTCTGATTGCAACACGATGAACTCTGTCATATTCTGCAAGACGTTTATAAACAATATCTGCAGTGTGGCAGGGCCATCAGCCATCTGGCAATATGTTGCTGGTGGGTGAACTTGGTCTATAATTATGATTAAGTGGGTGGTATGTGTCAAAGTATCATACACGTGAATGCCAGCACTAGTTTTCCCAGCAGAACACTGCATGGTAACAAGATGATTAATGTCATTCACTTCACATGTCAGTGGTATCAATGGTTGATCGCTGTATACTTCGGGGTTTTCCTATGGAAACTTGTCGTGGCCTCAGAGTTACATTGCACTATCCTTGAAGAAAGTGTGAAAGTTCATACCATCAACACAAAAAATGCAAAATAAAGTAATGAAATACATTTAAACAAGCACATTCAAAAAAGGGGATAAAGGCTGTTGCTGTGCCATCATGTAAACATCATATGAACACAATAATGTGAGGGAGGGTAGCAGTGCTTCAGTGACAGGACACAGGAAGAAATCTGTTATGTCATTTCATAATCGGTACTTAGGGACATTATCTGGAGCTTATGCTGGTTCAAGCATCAATATGCACGGCTTCTAAACATGTGTGTGTGAGATGATAAAAAAGGCAATATGTGTGTGTTTGTTACCCCACAATATGTGTGCGTGGGTGTGTGTACATGAAGTTGCATAACACCACAGGGCAGTAGCTAACATATCCGCAGTGCCCCCTCCACCCTCCCTTCCTTCCTTCCTTCCTTCCCCTATAGCTTCCCCACTTTTGGCAAAGCTCCCGCGCCTGATTGCTG
Source organism: Heterochromis multidens (assembly GCA_015108495.1). NCBI lineage: Eukaryota > Metazoa > Chordata > Actinopteri > Cichliformes > Cichlidae > Heterochromis > Heterochromis multidens. Next base: position 39,709 of record VUQS01001934.1, on the reverse strand, counting down.
GGTTGCGTTACTGCCACAGCACCCCCTTGGAGAAAGGCCAGAGGGCGCAGGGATGCTGCGGCGTGCAGGTGAGCAGCGTGGGCTGTTGCTATGGTAATGGCCACATGGGGTAGGTAGTGGGGTGGGGTGATGAGGGGGTGGGCTAGAGCTTGGGGAGGGGACATCGTGACAAGGATGGGAAGTGAAATGCATCAGAGCGAATATGGAAGGAAACATTATGCAACTGTTAGGCAGCAACATTGTCAGTTCATCCACTTGTCACACAGTCACAGAGTCCAACTGCATACTCTATCTATCTATCTATCTACTGTATTCATCTGTTAACAAACAAATCCAAATTGCCTGAAAATTTAAAAAGGGATTTGGTGTGCCATTTTTTCTCTACAGCACAAAATCCTGAGCTTCTTTCTCAGCATACAGTGTGCATATGTGTGTGTGTATGTGTGTGTGTGTCTCCTGCTGAGTCTGTGTGGAGTGTGTGATCACACATCCTCTCTCTGACTGCACCCTACAGCCCTACACAGCCGAGATTGCTCTGGCAAGCCTTCGCACAAGTGCTGTTTATGTGGACTGTGTCTGTGTGTGTTTGTGTGTCTGTGTGTGTGTGTGTGTGTGTGTGTGTGTGTGTCTGTGTGTCTGTGTGTCTGTGTGCGCGCGTGCGTGCACTCATGCATTTGTGTGTCCCCACATCTTCGGCTAGTTACCATGGAAATAGGCCAAGCAGCAGGCACGAGGGGGAAAAGCCGAACCATGTGATTTAACAGAGAGACACACTGTGCTGCACTGGTTGAGATAGCACACACATACACACACACACTAACACACACTCACACATGGGGCTGGCAAGTGATGATGATGATGTGTATTGATGGTGGAGACTTCCTGGAAGCCAGAGTGAGTCAAGGCACAAGTCATTCAAATTCCCTGACCCCGCACTGGCAGGCATAAGGAAACCAGGACCTGTGGATGCAGCGCAGACAGCGACTACAAATGGAAGAGATTTTCCACGTGTGATGTTGAGGTGAGGACACACTTTGTAACATGCATCCAGACACTGCAGCCTGTGACCTCATGTTGGCCTTATCAACTTAATGGAAGACAGTCCAGCTTGGCTTTGAGCATGAGGCAATTGTCACCAAGTGAGCTGTCACCTTTTCTCAGTAGTCAGTATTCATTTTGAGATATCTATCTTCTGATACAAATAAGCAGTGTGGGCAGCAGCGTTCGACTAATAATTTAACTACATTTCTCAGTGGTGTTGTGGTAAGGTTGCGGGTTTCTAAATTGAATAACTTTTCAGCAAAGCTCTTTCTTAAGTAGTGCATTAGCATCCATTTTACATTTTAAAGAGCATTTCAGAAGTTGAAGAACAGCAGAGGTTTCTGCTGCAGTCTGAGAGAATACTAAGGGCCAGATTTACTAACGCACTGCGCCAGCGCAAACTGGTTTTTGGCATAAAAAGTGACTAGATTGCGTGTAAGAGGTGGGAACTCAGAGACTTTTGCGACTGATCCTGTTGTAAATATATTTCTGGGAGTTCCTTTCTCAAGGTGCAAAATATAGAGAGGAGAATATTTAAATAAAGCACGCAAACTATATTACTAGCGTTTGCAACACAATTTTTTGCTAATTGCACCAATATTTAATGTTGAAAAAGCATGTCTTATTTTTTGCGCCTAATGTTGAAATGAACTGACTGGCCTGTGTTTAGAAAACAGCACAACTTTTGCAAATTACCTGTAAAACTAACCACACCTATAAGCACTATTTGGGAATCGTGCTCAACATTTGCTGGTGGATGTGCCTGACATTTGGCAGATATCTTTGCTCATGGAACTGTTCTAGCCAAGAACAACTACTGTACAACTCATGAGGCAAACTAACAGAGCTTCCATTAGCAGTTAGCATCACCTAAGCCAGCTGCCTGTGTTTAACTTACAGGGTGATTACTCGCCACAATAATCAACTTCTCCTTCATTTTGATGTCTAACAACAATCTGCAAAAGCCACTTTCTCACCCTCTGGGGATATACAGTCATGTGAAAAAGAAAGCTTTCACAGGATTGCATAGGATTGCATATTGCATACTGTGAAAAACTAAGTACACCCTTACTGCTTCTGTACGAAGTAGCAGCCTGGTGCTGATAATCATGTGTTAACACAAAGGTAAGGAGGAAAGACATCAATAATTAGATTAAAGAAGCAAGTGTTGCTACCCATTATAACGTCATAAGGCCATTTCCAAACAATTTGAAGATTATTCACAAGTGGAAGGCATTGAAGACAGTTGACAGGAGTGGACGTCCCATGAAATTCACCCCAAGGTCTGACCGTGCAATTCTCAGAGAAACTGCAAAACACCCAGGAGCTACATCTCACACTCTACAGGCATGTTAAATGTTAAAAGTTCATGACAGTACAATTAGAAAAAGATTGAACACTTATGGCTTGTTTAGAAGAGTTTCCAGGAGATAGCCTCTTCTCTCTAAAAAGAACATGGCAGCACAGCTTAGGTTTGCAAAGGTGGATCTGAACAAACCACAAGACTTCTGGAACAATGTTGTCTGGACAGACAAAACCAGAGTGGAGATGTTTGGCCATAATGCACACCACCTAAAGGCTGGAATACATATGTGTAAATCCTTCTTTAGGATGAGTAGGTGATGTCACACAGTCATAGACAGATGCACATGCATAGCCAGCAGAACCACTTCCATATGACAGCAGCATCAAGTACAAATCCTTGGAATGCTGTCTACAACAGGGGGATAAGTGAATGCAGGCTCACAGGCATGAGACTTGATGGCAAGATGGTAGCAGCAAAGAGGAATTGACCCAGAAGGCAAGATGGTAACAACAAAGAGGAATTGACCCAGAAGGCAAGATGGTAACAACAAAGAGGAATTGACCCAGAAGGCATCGCCATGGTCTCGCCTTAATAAATTCATGAATTTAACTGTTTTTGCTGCCAAATTGATTTTTGGAGCCCTGACAGCAATTACTGTTACAATAATTGTACTTTTTTTTTCTTTGCATATCTGCTTGAATGACAGTTTTCGATCAAGACAGCATTGACTTTGCATAAAGTGATGCAATTAAAGGGACAGTTCACCCCTATTTTTGAGCACTACAAGGCAAGTGACATCTGCTCCCATCACACACATGAGAAGGCAGTCATTTCTGCAGCCATTATCTCCAAAACTGGGCAACTCACACACAACAATCTAGATGAATAAAAAGTGCTACATTTTAACTCTATTTAAAGGTTCTCTGTTTAACTAGCATGAAAGCTGTTGCTATCAATGATACCTGAAAGTATACAGCTGTCCACTATACAGTCATTCCAGTGTTATTAGACTGGGAAGTAACCTTTTGTTTATTCCATATCCTGATCCCATGTAGACCCCTGTAGTGGCAGCTTCAATGTCAGCCTCCATTATACTAGTACTACAACTAAAAAACTATTACCACTACTACCACTAGTGCTGTTAATATTAAAAGTGTTTTTACCCTTATATTGTTTTCAGTAATAATATTTTTGATGTTGTCCCTTTCCCTTTGTCTTGTCTTCTCCTGGCCTTTATCTGTCTGTCTTTTACTCTCCCTCCTGTTTCTCAGCTTTACTTGAGCTCATCAAGTGATACGCAGGAGGTTTGCAGAAGTTTATCCAAGGACAGAATCTGACGGATGGATGGATGCCTGCTTGGTCCCTGATGCACTGTGGTGCCTCCTCTTTGATCCATATCGCAGCAATAAATGTTAACATTTGGTGAAAAACATCCCTCTGCATTCATCTGCTATTCTGTCACTCCATCACATCAACATTTGACACTGTATGGCACATTCAGCAAGCTTTCGTTCAGTTTTCTCTCCTAATCTCAGTCCCACTCTAACATTTATTTCCATCTCTCTTGGCTTTGAAAAAAAAAAACATTATCATGATCACTTTATTCCTCCTTTAAATTAGATAAAGCAGCTTCACTGTGGTCTGCATTACAGCTGCTGGGTTTCCTTCCAAGTATGTAAGGCATGATGTATCAACCAGGAAAAACTGAATGGAAATAACACTTCTACGTCCCTCCTCCACATCCAGCTAAGGTTTTTTACACTTACTTAGGCTGGATTAGTTTTCCTATTAAGGATAAAAAATATTTTTATTACTCAGTAGGTCAGAATGTAATACTAGTAAAACAGTAGACCCCAACCTTTCTCAACCAGTCACTGGTTTTACATGTTGTGAGCTGTGAGCAGTCCTTAGAGTGATTTCTTTTTTTTCAGTATGTTTGATCTTTATAGATTTTAGGCCTGAAAAAACAAGCAAACCAAGCAAAATGCTATAAAAAACAAACAATTTGAGAGGTGGAAATGCAGTGTGCTCCCTTGTATTCAAAGCAATTTATCTTGCAACCTCCACAGAAATCAGATAACAATAAAAATGCTCTGATGTGGCCAAAATATAAAATATTAATATTTTAGTATTTGACATTAAAGTCGTAAAATTATTCTGCATCGCATTCAAAAACCCTGCTATTTGCAAAAACCCTGCAAAATAATGCTATTACCACCACTCTTCAGATTTTCAGCCACTAGGACTTCAGTGACGTCTGTATCTGCTGGGTGATGACGCCTGGCCCACAGCTATCTCAGAGGTGTTGGGATTGTGTGCAGAGCCAGTTTGGCTCTTCCACACCCAAGTAGGAATACTATTTATAGAGCTCACTTTGTGAACAGGGCTATTGTCGTGTTCAAACCAAGCAGTGTCTTTCCCAAACTGTTGCCAAAAAGTTGGAAGCAATAAGCACACTAAAATCTAAGCACATTATACATCAGTAGCTCTTCTGAAGCTCACGATCGTATTTTACACAGATGGAGTGCCCAAGCTTTGAGTCAGCAAGATTTTGAGTCCTTAAAATGTGTTTAAAATGCTTGGAACTCTGAACATTTGCAATTTTGTCAGAACTGAAAATACTCCATCTGCAGAGGAAGACCATGTGATACATATGGAAGCTGCAGAACAACTAGTGGATCTCAGAATGAGAGTGGCTTAATAACTGCTTTTTCCTATAACAAGAATGAACCTTCAAGCTCAGGGCCACAACTTTAAAACCATCCATACATCTAATTTCTTAGGGTACAGCAAGAGACAGGGTACACCCTGGACAAGCCACCAGTCTGTCCCAGGGCTAATATCGAAAGACAGACAACTACTCATGCTTACATTCCTGCCTACAGCCAATGTAGAATCAACAAAATAACATACATGTCTTTGGTATTCTGCAAGAAAGGCAGAATACCCAGAGAGAACCCACACAACTTTAAAACCACCAATCTAATATTTTTACGTCTAAAACTGTCTAGCCAGGCCTGACTCCTCCGATTGCAAAAAGGAGAATAAAGCAGGGGAAACTTGTGGGCAGGCCTACCTTGTGTTTAACAAGTCACTACTGTATGAGCCTGCACTGTCTCTCGGTTTCACAGATACATCTCATCCCAGTTTTAAAATCCCAAGATGGCAATGGCAAAAATGTTGAGCTTGAGCCTTCACAACAAAACTTCACAGGGAGCAACAGGCTTCATTGTTTTTATCACTCAGTTTCACTTCAGCTAGTTCTATGTTAGAACTTCGCTCTTCTCCGCAGCTGGCTGGTGGACCAACAACAGCAGAAACAAGAGTAGCCCACAAACTGATTATCCCACATATTTTGGATACTGCCTCCATCTGCAGGTAGACAGGCTGTCCATAGATCCCTACGGTCTGCCAATGGACAACTATGTTATAAATTTATGATACCGATGTCCGTTTGCATCGGCAAACCGCTGACTGACGTGGCAGGGTGGTGAATATTGTTAGAGGATTACCTAGGCAACCGGAGACGGTCTCATTTGTCATTTTTTTCATTTTATCATCCTGTTTATTCCCTTCACTTGCATTTCCCATTTCAAAAAATGACTAGGATGGTATTATTTGACACTATTTACTCTCTCTCTCTGCTGTGGGTTAGTATGGCTTGGTGACAGTGACACTGGTGTCAAGCAAGCTGAACAAAGAGCTGATACTGTCCCTGAGGACAATAGCCTGCCTCTCATGCTGTCACCTTCCCTCTGAAGCAAACCTAAAGGCAAGAAGTATATTTAAACATTGCTGTAAAAGAAAGAAGACTCGATCTTCCAGAAATTGCACGCTCCCTTTTTTTGTCCTTTGGCTGCACTTTCTTCACTCCTTTCCATTCACTTCATTCCTGTTCTCTACTTCTCACTTTCTTCCACTGACCTCTATTTTCCATTTTCATTCACTCTCTCCACTTCTCTCCCACCATTCATCTCTGTCTCTTTCCTTTCAGTTTCCGAAAAAACCTCACATGCATGTGCTCACATACGCGCACACACACAGTGGTTTCCCTGTAATTGGGTTATGTGTAACTTCAAATAGCCCCGGCTGACAATAGGGAGAGCCCAGAGTTCATCCTCCCCTCTGTGCTTCTCCTTCTCACCCCTCTTTCCCACTCTAAAGTTATATATGTGTGTTTCATGTGTGTGTGTGAACATACTGTATGAGCACGTGTAGCTGCATGTGTGAGCATATTACCGAGACTTGGGTCTTTTTTTTTTGTGAAAGCTTCAAGGTCATTTCCCTGATCAGACTCTGTAACATTAAAGTATACATGTGAGAGCACACATGTAATTGCATGCACCCGCACAAACAAACACACACACAGGGGCTATAACCTAAATGCGAACCATTATAACTGTGCACATGAGCTCACCCGATCCTATTAGTAGAAAATAAGAAGAGTGGTGAATATTTGCTTAATATTTAGGCTATTACATAACCATCATTATTTACAATGCATTCTGGGAATCATGTGAGATTTTTGCAGTTTTGGTCAGGGTGAAAAGAGAGAGAGAGAAGAGGAAGAGAAACCACGTTTAGGGTTCATGGAGGAAAGGAAAGGAAAGAAAAGGAAAGGAAAGGAATGAGAAAAAGGGAAGAAGGCAAAAAGGAAAGAAAGAAGGGAAGCAAATGAAAAGAAAGGAGAGAAAATGAAGCAAAAGGAAAGGAAAGGAAAGAAAAAAAGGAAAATTAAGAAAAGTGGAAATCATAAAAGACAGAAGGCAGAGATAGGAGGAAAGAAGAGAAAAAGAAATAAGGTGAAAAACAGAAAGGGGCACTAAAGACTGGAAAAATGGATAAAGAGGGGAAAAGAAAGATAGAAGAGGAATAAGTGGGACATTACACTGAACAAACAACCACGTGTCAAACAGGACTGGCTATGGGAAAATGAGTGAAAGAACACTCCGGTGGATGGTAAAGGTCACAGGAGACATATAAGCATGTCGTGTCTTTACTCGCCTCCTTCTTCATCTTCTGTTTAATCTCCTCTTCCTTATACCTCAATCCTCTTACAATCCCATAATATGTTGACCCAACTCCAACCACAGAGGAAGAAACACTTTAACTGAAACACCAACAACACATATCTCTGTAAAGCCCAGAGAGTCTATTGATAAATAGTCTGAAGATGTGGCATTAATAAAAGCAACCTAAAAACATAGCCAAAACTAAAAGTTAAATACATGCATGCATGAAAATCTTTAGCCTTAGCTCTGAGGCTGTTCATATCATGTGTCAAGCTGCCTATAGCTCCATGGGACATTGCATTAATTGCCCTGATTAGTTTGAGTATTTAAATAATGCCAAAGCAAAGTAAAATATCTCAGTGGGGAAAGCCAGCACCTTTCTGAAGCCCGTTTTGTGTTCGGGGCAATAAAGACAAATTAGTCAGTTATCTTTCAGTGCATCCCTGCCTCTTGTACATATGAAAGGTTGTGCAGCCTTGGGATGTGTCACAGCATACAGCATCAAAACAATCAAGTCATGAAATATGGAAACATCAGTGCATATAAAGTCAAAGCTTTGAGATTGTGTTTTTAAACTGAAGCAGTGAGACTGCCCATGAGTAGACAGCAAATAAGTACACACAGCATTAATGCATAGACCCTTATGCTTATATTAACCTTAACTTCAACTAAATTTGCTGCCTTCCAGAGGTTTTCATCTCCAGAAAACAAAAATTGATGAGAAAGACCAACTTAAATGTCAAGGCGACATTTCAGCTCAGTTTGGAGGGTGACGGTGTGTTGCTGAGTGTCATTTTATGTGAGTGTGCCTGTGTGTGTGTGTGTG
>VUQS01001934.1:15840-31504 GCA_015108495.1 Heterochromis multidens | reverse complement strand
TTTTCCTGTATTTTTTTAGGGTGTTTTTTTTTTTGTTTGTGTGTGTGTGTGTGTGTGTGTGTGTGTGTGTGTGTGTGTGTGTGTGTGAGAGAGAGAGAGAGAGAGAGAGAGAGAGAGAGAATGAGAGAGAGAGAGAGAGAGAGAGAGAGAATGAGAGAGATCTGTATTCCTGGTGATGTGGAGGCTTCATCCTGTTCAACTAGTACTCATGCCTGCAAGGTTAACAGGGAACAGACTTGGGTTTAAAGGGTAAAGGGTAAAAGTTAGGAGTCACTAGAAGCCAGTGCAAAATAGCCAAAAGAAGCGTGCGTGCTCCAGCATAATAACAAGCCTATAGGAAAACGGGGGAACTGCCAGCAGCCTATACCCTATTTCCCTTTTTTTCTAAGGTATTCACGTGTGTGCGTGCGCGAGGCACGCGGCAGAAGGCTGTGTCACCGTCTCTATAATGTGACGGCGCTGTGGGCCGGCGCTGATGCTGGCCAAAGTCATCAATCACGCAGATCGAAACCACAACATTAAATCACTACAGCACCCCCCCACACCCGACCCCGATGACAGCGGAGCGTGAGTCCGTCCCGGTAAAAAGCTGCGGTCTCTCGGTCATCCATCAACAAGTCCGCACAGTCCGCCAAAAACACTGCCAAAGCAAAACATGCAGTGCACAACAGGAGCCACGCGCTCACTAGTGGCATGTAGCTTACCTGAGTGGACTTACGGGACGACCTGAACAATAACACCTGTAACTGTGGAGAAACAAACCTGGGGTGTATTTGAAGGGAAGGCTAATTAAAGCTGTGACTAACGTAGAGCACGAGTGAGAGCAGCTGCGCAGAGAGAATTACTGACCCGAGACCACCTGATAAAATAATAAAACTAACACGATACAGAGCAACAGAGCGAGCGCCGATCCCACCCCTGCTGCTGCTCCTGCTGCTGATGAGAGTAGTGATGATAATCGTAGAGATTATGGTGATGGGGAAGAAAAAGACAGCCATCCTCTGAGACTGTCACGAGAGCACATCTGGGGATGATCACATCTGGCCGACACGCTGACTGCCCCCCATATCAGGCACGCACATCTACACCTAAAGAGAGACGCACACACACCTACTCTGCCCAGTGCAGTCACATGCGTTTCGACCCGGACTTTCTAGCTGTGATGAAGCCCGTGCGGTGCGCAGTGTGCAGGTTTTTACTCACCCCAGCTGCTGACAACCCGCCAGTCTCCGTCCGATCGCGTGTCCTACCGTGTGATTTAACGGGAGAGAGGGCGAGCCGTGGGCGCATCCAGCCCCCATCAGCGCCATCCAGCGCTGCGGTCGCGGCACGCCGCTCTCGCGATACCGTTCCATCTCCTCCAGCTCTCTCCGCTCCAGTGTGTGACGTAGCGCTTTTATCACGCTGTTTGCTCAGCCCGATGCCGCCGCCTTCTGGGCACGAGTCGAGTGGAGCGCGAGGATGGTGATGATGTCATCCCGCGGCTCACCTTCTGCCCTTACCTGTTTTTGATATCTTTTTTTTCCCTGTTTTTCTCAGCGCCTCCACTTTCATATCTGACCTTCTGGCAGCAACACGCAGAGGACATCTGTTTAATTTTTGTAACTGGAGACGTGCCAGCACCAGTTTAGAGTCACTTACAGGGACTGTTCATGGAGCAGGTGAGAGGTCATTTAGTTTGGCACTGGATGTGCGCATGACAGAATAAAACATTTTTAAGTCTTTTAAGAACATGTGAATATGTTTAGTAGAGTGTTTTGCTCATTTTTGGCATCTTTATCACTTAAGGGTCATCGAATTTACCCACCAATTGCTGTAGTGTGTTTTAATCTTCTTTTGACTGCTCCCCTTAGGGGTCGCCACACCTGATCAACTGCTTCCATCTCACCCTATCCCTAGCATCCTCCTCTGTCACACCAACCATGTCCTCCTTCACTAGATCCATGAACCTCCTCTGTGGTCTTCCTCTTTGCCTCCTGCCTGGCAACTTCATCTTCAACATCCTTTGTTCAGTATATCCGTCTATCCCTCCTCTGCACATGTCCAAACCATCTCAGCCTTGCTTCTCTAACTTTATCTCCAAACTGCTCAACCTGAACTGTCCCTCTGATGTACTCATTTCTAATCCTGTCCATTCTGGTCACTCCCAATGAAAATCACAGTTGCTGTAGTGTGTTTTAGTACTGTGTGTTTTAGTACTATTGAAAAAAAATCTTTAGAAATATTAGGCTAAATGTTGCAGAAAGGAGTAGTTAAATATTTCAGGGGATTTGCCTTCCTGTTGAGCTAGATATAAATTCAGATATTGCTTTGCTTTCTGTATTGTAAATATGAAGTCAACTAGTTTAGCCCAGCACAAATCCTGGAACAGGGAAACAGTTTGCCCAAAGTTGGTCCAATAGTCTAGCACCAGTGTTGTCAAAGTGCGGCCTGCAGGCCAAATGTGGCCCTCACTAATATTGTGTGGGTCCGCAGTCAGAACAAGGGAAAATTAAGCAGCCACAGTTCATGTCATATATAAGAGCAAAACAACACCAAAGAAGCATTTCTCTACAGACATCTGGTGTAAACAAAGGCCACCTAAATACTAAAAGATACTAAAAACTTCTAAGTTCTTTTTATTGTTGAATATTTTCTGCGTGACTTTTGGTTTGCTTACTTTTTATGGTGTTTTGAGTTTTGTTTTCTAGCTGCTATTCTGTTTGGGCTTCTCCATGGTTTCTTAGTTTTATTTTCATCATCTTTTGCAGCTTAGTTTCTGTTGTTATTTATAGTTTTTTCCATGAGTTTCAGGTTATCTTGTTTCCCCTTGGTTTAGTCTTCATCGCTGTTTTCCTCCATCTTCCTTCTGTCAAGTTTACTTCTGTGCCTGTGTTCCCTGTTTAGTTATTGTTACCCATTTCCTGTTTTATTTTGCTGGTTAGTTGTCTCCTGTGTTTGGCATTCAGTTTTACTTCCCCTGTCTTGTTATCATTTGATTAGTTTCACCTGTTTCTTATTTTGCCCCAGCTGTGCTGTTTTCCCCAGATTAATCTCCCGTTTATTTAAAGCCTTAGTTTGCATGTCTGTGTAGATTATCATTCATCCAGGACATGGTAGTCTAAGGGTTTGAAAGAAGGCAACTGGACTTCTTTAAGTTGTTTGAAGACATTTCACCTTTAATCCAAAAGGAGATAAAGGCAGAACTGAAGAAGCCTTTTGGATTAAAGGTGAAACGTCTTCAAACAACTTAAAGAAGTCCAGTTGCCTTCTTTCAAACCCTTAGACCTTAGTTTGCATGTATTCGTCATCACGCTGTAGTGTAGTGGACTCCTTCTACTCCAGAATAAAGATTTGTTTTTTGTTATTTAACTCAGTCTCAAGAGTCTGTATTTGGGTCCTCATCCACACACACATCATGACAACACGAACTCAAGGGTTTTTTGTTTTGTGTGTGTGTGAGACTGAGTGAGTGAGTGAGTGAGATGCCCTCAGCCACATCCTGGCTTAGTGAAGTGGCACCCAGTCAAAACTTTGAGAACCCCCCCCGGTCTTGCAAACCCCCACAATCCCCTTCTCTGTAGCCACATGCTGTTTTTACACTTTTACACATTTTTCAACCGATTAATTTAATAATAATAATAATCTTGTATAAAGTAATTTCAGTTTGCATGTTTTGCAAGCAGGGTGTTTCTTTTAAGCTACATGCATCAAAGCTTCCCACAGAAATTACCAAATCATTCTACTTTATATTTTCACTGTTCTGGCACCCCCATTGCTGTTGGTCATTTATGTCATCCATCCATCCATTTTTCTAACCACTTATCCAATTTAGGGTTGCAGGCAGCTGGAGCTTATCCCAGCTGCCTTGGGACAGAAGATAGGGTACACCCTGAACAGGTCACCAGTCTCTTGCAGGGCCAACACAGAAAGACAGACAACCATCCATGCTCATATTCACACCTGCAGGAAGTTTAGAATCACCAGTTAACTTAACATGCCTCTGGATTGTGGGAGGAAGCCGGAGAACCCAGACAGAATGGGCACAGCATTATTGGTTGGTTTGTCCTAGGACAATGTCCTCGTCATAAAGTTTACATTGTAAGACTGGAATTGCTGTGATTGTATTCCTTTTACACTCTCCCTACCCCTTCTCAAAATTAAACTGCACCTTGGTTTATGTGCATTCTTCATTTAGGAACATTTTTTACCAAACAATTAATTGAAGTCATATATAGTTTTAAAATTGTATTTTTGTTTTCAGAAGACACAACACTTTGTGTTAACTGTAAATGTGCTCATGCCCCTGTAACTGGAAAGGTTACCCTCCCTGTGTTTCTTCCGTTTTTCCGCATCGTCACACCCCTATTTGATGAATCATTGTGAAATACAGAATAGTCTCAAATAGTTTTAGAGTCAGAATCCACTTAACCATGTTCTTTAGCTTTGATTTGAGTCTCTGAGTGGATAAATTTACACTGTTAATACAATCTGTTTGACTTTATTTTTACAAAAACACTCAAATTGTGACAGAGTTAACAGGGGACCTTAAGATTAGTAATTGGTTTGTTTAGAGACCCATTTTCTCTCTCACGTAGTAGTTTTCTTAAAAAAAATTTAAAGAATGAATAAAGAACTTTCATCTTTATTGGACGAGCTAGTTTGAAAGAAAAGCCACGTAGCTTTAAGTAGTTAAAAGTTTGTAAAATATTTGACAAAATAATTCAAGAAGATTGCTTACTTATTTTTTCTTGAGCTTTCAACCACATCACACTTTTCATTAGTTATTATCACTGATGGCAGCATAACATGTTATACTGAAACATGATGACAGCTGAATAATGTAAGCAGGTAAGTGGACCTTGAGTTGCAATTGTTTTCTCTTTTTTTTTTTTTCAATTGATTTGTCACTTTTAATAAGATGAACCCTTTGGGACTTGCACATGTGGAATGAGAAGCCAGCAGACATTCTGTAAAGGGGAAGTTTATTGCATAAATACATTGTTGTCAGACTCCAGAGTGCTTATCTGTTTCAGTATCTCACAGTATGCAAAATTGTAGTCAGATTCATTCATAGGTGGGGATGAAAAGGTTAAGAGAGCACACAGGAGACCATGGCAGATAGTTTTTCCTTTTCCATCATGTAATTTTTAAATCATTTGTGTTTGTTTAGTTTCTATGCAAATAAAGTAGATTTTGGGAGTTCTCATAGAGCCTATGTGTAGTTAGATGATGCAAATTAAACAGCTCATCACAGGTCATCTGTCTCTCCATCAAAGGGGTCCGTGTGGATGTGTGAGTTGTCCTCACTGCAGACCCAGCCGATGGGCGTGCGGTTGAACGAGGGGCGCGAGCGGATGTCAGCCTGCAGTGTGGGCAGAGGTTCAGGCTCCTCGGTGGCAACATTGAGCTCCGGAAGCTCAAAGGTCAGCATCTTGGATGCCTTGTCGTAGCCACCGTATGGCAGCGCTGTCCTGAGGAGAAAAAGGATGACAAGCATTTCTGATGTTATGCAGTAAAGCAAAACAACTTCCAAATAAACAACTTTCAAATCATAAAATGTAAAAAAACAATAACATTGTGCATTTTCTGCAAAGATTAAGTTTGACATACTCCTCCCACACTTAACATAGTTTGCTGGCTGCATGGAAGAATTACTGGCTTAGATCCAAGAGTTATGAGGTGAGGGGCCTCATATCAGAGGGTACCTGTGCCATACAATCAACCAAACTGTGACAAAGACATCAAGACAACTGCTAATGAAACCCCTCTTCCTTCAATGCAGAGCCTGTGTCAGCACCTCACTGAAACCTTCTGGTATTATCAAACTCAGCAGAGATGTAGATTTTACCTACTACACAGCATCTCTGACATTTAGAAATGTACTTTTATACTTACCACTGAGAGAACATTTTGCCCCAGATGTCATTATCCTAATCTTATTTGAACACTGGATCTCAGTCCACTGCAATACTGTTAATTCTTTCGAAGCACTATAAGAGCAGCTGTATCCTTTGTGATTACTAATGGGTCTGAATAAGCAATAAACCTCAATTGTATTACAACACAACAGGCTCCTGGACACAAATATGTAAAAGGCCCTCCTGCATGGGAGGATTGATGACAGCTGAGGTAGAGTTCTCCACAACTTCAACTCTGCAATATTTAGCTCAAATCTGTTGAAATGAGGGCCGCTTGTCAAAAGGCACCAACATATGGACATAGAAAGAGAAGACATATGGAGAAACTAAACAGTCAGAGAGAAGCAGTTCAATGTCAGGGATACTCAAGTAAAATGAGATAAACAAACCAATCCTGATGGCATGCAACGAGACCCAAAACAACCACAAAGAGTCTCAAAACAGCCTCAAAGAGTCTCAAAACAACCACAAAGAATCTCAAAATAGCCTCAAACAGTTTAAAAACAACCACAAAGAGTCTCAAAACAACCTCAGTGAGTCTCAAAATAACCTCAAGAGTCTCAAAACAACCACAAAGAATCTCAAAAAAGCCTCAGAGCCTAAAAACAACCACAAAGAGTGTCAAAACAACCTCAAAGAGTCTCAAAACAACCACAAAGAGTCTCAAAACAACCTTAATGAGTCTCAAAACAGCCGCAAAGAGTCTAAAAATAGCCTCAGAGTCTAAAAACAACCACAGTCTCAAAACACCCTCAAAGAGTCTCAAAACAACCACAAAGAATCTCAAAACAGTCTCAAAGAGTCTCAAAACAACCACAAAGAGTCTGAAAATAGCCTCAGAGCCTAAAAACTACCACAAAGAGTCTCAAAACAGCCTCAAAGAGTCTCAAAACAACCACAAAGAGTCTCAAAACAGCCTGAAAGAGTCTCAAAACAACCACAAAGAATCTCAAAACAGTTTCAAAGAGTCTCAGAACAACCACAAAGAGTCTCAAAATAGCCTCAGAGCCTAAAAACAACCAGTCTCAAAATAGCCTCAAAGAGTCTAAAAACAACCACAAAGAATCTCAAAATAGCCTCAAACAGTTTAAAAACAACCACAAAGAATCTCAAAACAGCCTCAAAGAGTCTCAAAACAACCACAAAGAATCTCAAAATAGCCTCAAACAGTTTAAAAACAACCACAAAGAGTCTCAGAACAACCTCAAAGAGTCTCAAAAGAGTCTCACAATGACCACAGATACCTCAAAGTACAAAACAGAGATTTAAAAGTTTCACAAGAACTCACATTCGTCACAGCACATTCAAATAGAGACACAGACTCCGTTGTCATCAGTCCTCCCATGTAGGAGGGACTTTTACATATTTGTTTCCAAGGCCTGTTTTCTTATAATACACCCGAGATTGATTGCATAATCAGGCCCATTACTAATCACAAAGGATACAGCTGGGCAAGAATTATTAACAGTATTACAACGTACTGAGATCCTCGGTACAAATAAGATTAAGATAATGACATCTGGGACGAAATGTTGCTCAGTGGTAGGTGTAAAAGTACATTTCTAAATGTCAGGGATGCTGTGTAGTAAGTAAAGGCTGCATCTATGGTGAATAAAGCCATGGAAACAGATGAGAAAGAGGAAACTGTTCACTGCTTCATGATTAAGTGACAAAAAACATTGAGCATTGTTGTCATTATATACACTTGAATACTCTTTCAGTAATAACAGTACTTGTTGAAGCTCTTGTACTGAGGCAGGTCTGGGTGTCTCTGCATGGGTCCAGGCATGCAAGGCTTCATGGTGGCTTTCAGCTCCTCATCATCTTTCATGGCTCGTTCCCATGGGGATATGTAGGTGCGTACATACTCCTTCCTCTTCTTCTGCTTCTCCGCCTCCTCATCCACTGTCTCCTTTACTACTGAGACATACAGGAATGGGGAGGAAAGAGGTGAGCACCACAGAGATTACATGCATAATCTTAACAGAAAGAAAGCATCTTAAATAGTGGAAAGAGAATTTCTGTGATCATACTTTCTTCCTTTGGCATCTCAGGCTTTGGTGGAACAGGGGGAGGGGACATGATTAGGTTCTCGAGGTTCTGCTGAAATATAAAAATCAGAGGATATAATCTGATCAGATTATACACATATATACACAACACAAACACTTAGCTTCTCTTAATTACTGTCACCATGTTCTCGTTGGTCACGATGAACTTTTCAACTCTCTGCTGCCTCATCTTGAACATCTTGGACCCCTTGTTCTTGAGCAGGGAGAGCTCCTCCAGCATCACATCTTTGGGCGCCTTTATCTTGGTACCCAGATCGAACTCGGAGGCCTCAGGGTCTGACTCATCATCTGAAAGGAAGAGTATCGAACAGAATTTGAGAGTGTGCAGAGAGAAGGTACGATTATCCTAATTCACATACATGTACTGTAAAAAAATACAATATTGCCGTGCAGTAAGGTGAATGTCAGATACGATTCCTCCAAACTGATTTATTTTTATTATGAAAAAGTGGAGTTAGTTTATTATTTGTTTGTTACATATTTATAATAAGAGCATCTTTCTGCAAAGAAATTACTTTATGCCTAGTACATAACAAATTGCTATAAAAATAAAGGAAATTAAGTTAAGTAATGTATTGTTCTTTTTGGATAACAGTAGAATACCTGAAATAACATTAACAGCAAGCTACTGTACAATCTTACAGTATAATACAATGTTATTTCTTTTGCAATTAAATCTCCATTAAATCATCTGAACTTAACTTTCATTCCTGAACAATTCAGGTTGCATCAAATCCCACTACCATTGTGAGTGTAAAGAAATTAAAAGTGAGGCATGAATTATTATAGCAACCAGTCACAATCAATGAAGTTATGGACA
Source organism: Heterochromis multidens (assembly GCA_015108495.1). NCBI lineage: Eukaryota > Metazoa > Chordata > Actinopteri > Cichliformes > Cichlidae > Heterochromis > Heterochromis multidens. The sequence goes on along the minus strand of VUQS01001934.1, from coordinate 22,712 downwards.
GTGCAGCATTGCTGAAAGCAAAGACTCATGGTAGTGTCGATATTTAGGTTCAAGTGGATTTGCGATGGTGATTTAAATTATGTTGCATTTAGACTTTAACTGCTGTAGAAGTAAAGTTAATAATGTTGAGGTCCAGGCTCTGGGGGGCCAATCCATAACTGATAGTGTTCCACTGTGTGTTTTTCTATCCAGGTATGTTTTTAGTGCATTGGCAGTGTGTTTGGGATCATTGCCATACTGAAAAATTAAGCCAGTTAGATGTTTTTCTGATGGTTTTGAATAGTGGATCCAAATTTGACTGTACTTTTCTGCGTTCATAATTCCATCAATTTTGACCACATCTTCACTGGCCTAAATGCAGCCTAAACCATTACAAAGCCTCCACCATGTTATACAGACAGCTGTAGATACTCACCTCTCTCCTGACCTTCGTACATACTGATGATGATTCATGACTCCGTAAGACCTGTTGCCACTGATTTTTCAGTCCAGTTCTTGTGTAATTTGGCATACCTCAGTCTTTTCTCCCTGTTTCTTATCCTTAAGACTGGCTTCTTGACAGCCACCTTTCCATTGAGACCATTTCTGATGAGTAGATGGATCAACTGAAGGGCCAGAAGTATCTGTCAGGTTGTGTGTCATGTCTTTTCTGGTTTTTTTCCTTTTTCTAAGGACATGACTTTTAGAAACTGTCCATTTGCTGCAACTAAAGAAATTTTAACAAATTATGTGTTTTTGCAGCAGGCTGCTAGTAACAAAATGCCTAAAAGATACAATTTAAAATTGATTCTTTGCTAAGTTGTCTGTTATGTGTAGACACAACACTGGTTCATCCCTTGAGTTTGGTGCCTTTTGTATGCTTGAATGATTCATAGGTCAGTGTTAAGTGGCTTAACAAACAACAAAAACATTCCTCTGAAAATGGTCAGAGACAAGGACTGGAATGAAAATGAGTGAAAAAGCAGCCAATGTCCGAAGAAAAACTTTGAGACCTTCAGAAAGTCTGGAGGACTATTGCTCAAGACCACATTAAAAAATTACAGGAACATCTGGCTCACTGGAAGCAAAATACAAAGAAACGAAGAGTAGCTCAAGACTTTTACACAGTACTGTATGTTTTAGGGTTTGGCTACTTTGTGACTGACATGTCGTTACCATATATGTGGGCAGTGTCCTCAGTTTCTCTGTTACATCCATCCCTTGCTGATATATGCATTTTTTAAAAAAACAAGCTGGGGGTGGGCAAAATGCTCAAATCAAGCTTTGAGCATTAACTTAAACAAAGTCAAAACAAAATAAGACTTCACCAAGTGATGTGTGACCATTATTTTTACACAGTCTGAATTTACTGGACCATCCATACATACATAGAGACGTTCTCTTCCTCTTAATTAAGAGTTGCAAAGAAGTTATAATTAAATATTTGCATTTTTATCCACATTATTCTTAATTCACATTATTATTATTTTTATTCTGAAAAGTATCCTATATCTTGACAAAAGTGAAAGTTAACAGGAAGTGGTAGCTATCGTGGCAAAGCTAAAAATGTTTAAATATCAAACTGAGCCAATGTATTCTTAAGTTTGGGATTGGCCAGATTAAATGAACATGTCTGTGTGCTAAATTTATAACTACAGTGAAGAGATGGCTTGCTTAGCTTTGCAGAAAGGCTGCAAATGTGAGGAAAGAGCCAGCCTGCTTCTGCCAGCTTCTCTAAAGATCATTAACTAACGTGTATTTTGTGTACAGAACCCAAAGCGTAAGAATGTCCACAAAGTATATCCTAAGCTAAGCTAACCACTTCCTGACTCCCTCATATTTAAAAAGTGGTCTTTTAGTCAAATACTTGGCAGTGAATAAGCATATTTCCAGAAAATGGGAATGAACTTTAAAAGTTTTTTATTCAATTTTATTAACATCTTCTTCATTTTCTCCTCACCCACTGCACTTATTTGAATAAAATAAACTGAGCTATGATGATTCATCACTATGCACAGTTTTTAGTAATTAAAATTGTGGATTCAGAGGTTTGTACACCCATGTCAGTGGTATAGTTCACTTAAATCCATTTGGAAAATTAAAAAGTAAGTTTACGTGCCTGATATTGAATGAGGGATGTACAGTACAAGCCTCTAAAGAATAGGTTTTTATTGTCAGGCTTCCAGACCATAGTTATAGTGATAAATTGGAGTAGACAACTGCTGTGTGGTGTTAGAAGATGTGTTCATGTGAAACTGTGGGAGTTGTAGGGGCTAAGAGGCCGTAGCAATATGGAAGAAAATGGCACTGGGGAATTTCACCACAGCTTTTGTGGTAGAACTGTTTATGGAGGGAAATCCTTATAACACACTGCCTCTCTCTTGCTTCTCCTCTCTCTCAGTGATGGGGAGATCTGATAGATTTTACTGCTCCACAGAGCTCCTCATTAAACACTCTTCTCATCCACTACATACACTCTGATATCACTCATAACACCTGGAGTTCAGCCATAAACCAATGCACACTCACACACACACACAAGCACATCTATAAAGCAGGGAGTTGGCATTGCAATGCTGCAGAGAGCTGTTAGAAGTACCTCGTAAATCAGACTTGTGCAAGTAGGTGTGTAGAGTGTGTATATGTGTGTGTGCGTGCATGAGACAGAGGGAGAGAGAGAATAATTGAGGCTGCTGAGCAGAGCGAACTCTCCCATGGGGATATTGATTAGAGTGTTAATTCAGAAGAATGTGAAACTGGAGCTGGCTGTTGCTGACTGGAAGAAAATTGGACAGACTGATAGAGGCAGGGGGTGGACAGATGAACAACATAGAGACTGACAGAGACATGAGACAAACAGTCAGAATGACACAGTGGCACGGATGATGGATAAATGCGATGGAATTAACCAGAGCAAAATAAGGGATAAGCAGGATAAGCCCTTGAATGACTGAGTGACTGACTGAAAACAAACTGGTGGAAAGATACAGATGTGGCTGCAGATGTGACAGCAGAAGGACTGATAGAGAAAACAGCAAAGGACACAAATGGGGAAAGAACTCAACAGATTGTTAAATGACAAATACAAGCATGTGTACAGACACTTAGAGCAGATTGCAGATTTTACATTCAGAGTTTAGAAAATAATATTTTGTGTGTTTTTTTAAGTAATACTGTATTATGCAACAGGTACATGTTATTATAACATTTTTGAAAACGTTTTAAACACAGATAGCCTGCAGCTGAGGCTGGTAGGAATGCTGTTTGTTTGCAGGTATTTAGTTTGCAGCAAACTCCAGTTCTGAAAGAGGAAGCCAACACGGAAGTGGCGTAAAGTAAGTAAGTAAAAGTAATAAAATTTGATTTATAAAGTACCTTTAAAGATAAATATCACACAGTGTTTCACAACAAAAATGCTAAAACGTTAAAACCAAAAGTTACCCAAAAGAGTTTTTAGCTGCTTTTTAAAAGAGACCATCAAGTCCACAGATCTCAGGCTCAGAGGGAGAGAGTTCCAGAGTCTCGGGGCCACTGTTGCAAAAGCTCTGTCTCCTTTAGTTCTCAGCCTTGATGCACAGCCAGCAGGCCCTGATCACATGACCTCAGGCACCCGCTGGGGACATATGGATGCAAAAGTTCTCTGATGTGCGCTGCTGCTTGTCCATGAAGAGCTCTAAAAGTCAAAACCAGAATCTGAAAGTGGACTCTGAAGTTAATGGGGAGCCAGTGTAACTGAATTAGCATTAGCAGTGTGACATGTCAGCAACTTAGAAGAAGCTGCAGAAAAGGATCATTCAGACAGTTATAACGAGAACCACTCTAAAGCAGACCCCAATACACCCACCCAGTATCTCAGCCCATTGAGTATAATGCAGTGGTCATCAGCATCAAAGTCAGAGATCACGTCAAACATCAGCAAAACAGAACATTCTTCTGTATCACTTTGCATCGAGAGACGTCATTGGAGACTCTCAGAGGAGTTGTTTCGATAGAATGAGCTCTATGAAAGCCAGATTGAAAATGATCAAGAATGCTGTATTTGTCTAAAACCACTGTAAGATGCCTAGCTACAATCTTTTCTAAAATCTTAGCAATAAACTGTATTTTTGAGATTGGTTTATCAACCTGGATAACTGATTTGGGGGCATAACTGCATTGATTGACAGGTGTCCCTACTAGGCCTCATCCACTACTTTGAGTTATTAATGTGGACCTCTTCACGTGTGAGCCTTTTGGACCTTTATTAATTAATTATCTGGCTAATTTTATAACCTGCTGTGTAGTACAAGAAGTTTCTGCTTCAGTTTTGGTGGGTGAAATTCTAGTATTTTGTTCTTCCATTGCTTTTCACTAATTACTAGATATTTGTGTGTTGCACCCATACATTTCTATACAAGCTAGCAAGCATTAGCTGATAATTTAGCACTCCATCTAATCTATGCAAGATAACTTCTGGCTTGAAAAAACCAACACAGCTGTGGCCAAAATGCTAATGTTGGATCTTCAAAATGCAGATTCCAAAACCAAAATGTGACGTCACAGTGGCTACACTCATCATTTATACTGTTTGTGGTAAATCCCCATAGATTGCAATGTTAAAATGCTCAGTAGAAAAAAAAAGTGTTTATACCTTGGCCCAAAAAATGTTTTTGCTCTCTATAGCTAATTTTACCCAATTTAACAACTGTCTGGGTAAATTGTATAGACTTAAGTTACGCATGATTGAGGGCACGGCCGTTTTGGGCAACACGTGGATGCCCACACAGCTGGCGAGTGACTTTTTGCAGACACGTGACTGTTAACATGACATAACTTGTCCACCATTTTGGACAATGTAGGGTCAAGTGAATAAGGCTCCAGTCACACAGACCTAAAGACTGGTCTGCAAGCATCTATCAACCACCACTCATGAGGGAAAAATGTGTATTCCCCAACCAGTTGGCAAGTGGTTGCTAGAGTTGATGACAGTCGCTGGGAAATCAATTGCTAAAGTCCCAGTCACACAGGCCTAGAGACCAATCAGTAACCCCCTGGAAAACACCGGGCGCTAGGGAAGAATTCCCCAGCTGGTTGGCAAGCCTCCTTGTGATTGCTTTGGTCACTGGCAGATTGTGGCGGTCACCTGTAGTGTGCAACAAGTTGCCAACTTGTCTAAATACACTTTTCCAGCTACTCTCCAAGCAGTCATGAAACCGGAAACAGAGACCATTTGTTTTCAAAGTAAAAGTTGCAGCTTTTGAAACATGTTTGCTGCAGCCGTGCAGTGCTGAGGCAGCCATGTGTCTGACTTTTTCCAAGTTTCACTACCGTTTAGCTAGTAGTTAGCAAGTGCTTTCCATGTAAACTACAGGCGACAACCTGCAAGCGACCAAAGCAACGATAAAAAGGTTTTTGGTGCAGCACCTTCTTTGTGACTGATTTCACCAAGGAACAGCCAGCAACCTCCACTCACCAATGGGTCCTGGAATACACATTCTTCCAAAGCAACTGGTGGTTGTATCACACCCAATATGGCAGACAACTCTTGAGCAATGTGTGTGAGAGAATCTGTATGACATCAAGCGAGAAATTTCTAAAAATTAAGGCTTTAAAATAGTAGTCAATTAAACCAGTGGGTAACACCAACATCCAACAGGTGCTAGAGGAAAAGTGAGAGGATCTCCAAATTCACAAGAATTCAACTTTTTGATACATGGTTGGTCAAAAAGTTGATGTAATTACCTCCATGAGTTGTGACTGTATTTGCCATCATAGAGCCATGAAAATGTTCCCTGTGAGAACAAGCTATGCCTGCTTATCCTTTGGAGGTTTGTGGAATCGATCCAAGCTGACATTAGGTTAGAGGCCACCATAGACAAGCTGCCAGTCAGTCACAGGGCTGACACACAGATGCAGACAATCATTTAGACCTACAGTAAAAGCAGTTTAGAGTCACCAGTTAATTTGAATGTCTTTGAATTGTGAATCCGGAGCAGCGGTGCAGCATTTTAACATTACAGCTAGTTGAGGTGTAGCTTTGAAATAAAGATCACATACTCAACAGTATACTATTCTATCAAGTATGAGACTATAATAAATATAATATCAGCAGAGTCAAATATTCAGGTAAATATTTAAGGTGAACTAAAGTGCAGCAACTAAATAAATACTACAACTATACTGTTCCTATGGAGCTACTTAAGACATGTTTGCCATTTATTTTGATACTTCCTGGTATTTTTGGAAACTTTGGGATCACCACTAAAATTATAAATAATGTTTTTTGACTTTGAAGAATTTTAAGATACACAGCAAGAGATTGAACAGATGGACCAACTGGTGGGTCTGGCATAATGAACGGTATTAAACATTCTATTTTTAAGGTGTCTGTCCTACAGAAAGTAAAATCTCTGGCACAAAGGAAAGGATTTCTGGGTAAAATAAATAAATAAAAAGATCTCAGTACTTAAGCAGCCAGTGTAACTAAACAAAGAAAAGAGCACACATTATAAAGTTTTTAGTCGCTGCAGCTTATACACAGCCTCAGACAAACATAGTGAGAGCAAAGTCACCTTCGGGTATTTTGTGTTGCCCATAATGGTGACAGATTTGTGGCTACTCTACCACCTGATAATGACCCACATCCCTCCAGGAGATCCTGCATGCATGTTAGATATTGTGTTACTGCTTGGAAAAAGTGTGCGTGAGCGCGTGTCCTTATTTAATTGTGGTATCATACAACCAAATGGAATGATTTACACCCACACAGTTCAGTTTATATGGGAGGAGTGGGCAGATAGCAGACAGGCACTAAAGATTTGACATTTACTAGATGGGATAATCACATCATTTGGGAAATAAAAGAGTCTTTGAGGAGCTGGAATGATTAGCAGAGGGTTTCATGTTTATACACC
>VUQS01001934.1:0-15820 GCA_015108495.1 Heterochromis multidens | reverse complement strand
ATATGTGTGTGTGTGTGTGTGTGTGTGTGTGTGTGTGTGTGTGTGTGTGTGTGTGTGTGTGTGTGTGTGTGTGTGTGTGTGTGTGTGTGTGTGTGTGTGTGTGTGTTTACCATTCTGGGTGATGTTGGACAGGTCAGTGATGATTTTGTTGGCCTTCTTTCTCTTGTTAGAAGGGGCAGGAGTTGCAAGAGACATAGCTAAAATACAGAACAGACAAAATATGTTTAAAATAATAATCACAATTAACCATTCTACCTTTCCACCATTTTTTATACACACAGAGAAAAGCACATGATGCAGTCTAAAAGACTATTTGATGGTAAATCTTTCCCCTGCATCTCATAGTCGTCACAGGCTGTTTGAAAACACTCCATCCTTAAGTATTTCCTGTCAAACTACTACTTGCAAAGTCACCTGTATTATCTGTAACATGTAGATTCTCACATGTATTGGAAAACCGGTCAAATTATCACCAAACTCTTTGGTTTCATGTTCCAGGATCTTTTCACTCATAGCAGTTTTACAGTTTTGTTCAGTCTCACTGCTCCTTTAAACCATCTAGCCAAGGCAAACAGTTGCATTCTCCTAAAAAGTTGTAATGAACCTATTGTATGCCACTTGCCTAACATTAAATATCTCCACATTTCCCTCAGAAGTTGGTGGAGACCAAAGACAGAGCTAAAAGGAGAACTCATTGCATTAACAACATCAATCCATACAAATACAAAGGTGGAAGGTACTTAAGTGTCCTGCAGCAAAGACTGTAGGTAAAAGTTTGGGGTGGATAAAAGGGTCAGCTTGGAATCAGACTTTAACATAAAGCATCTTTTTTAATCAAATGCATATAAAATTAAAATAAGGACACATTATATTGATATTTTAACTTAATTCATGTACAGTGTGGAAGGAATTTTCAGCCTTGGACTGCTCTTGTTTTTAACAGTTTTGAAAGGCAAAGTTTACAGCATATTACACCACGGGGGGGGGGGCAAAATGCTTTGTAATAAACCACTATATACTAAGGAGCAATAAATACACAAGCCTTTGTCACATTATTATTGACATGACTATATAATTGCTTTCATGTTCCGTATTAGACTTTGTTTCCTGTGAATAAATGAACATGACTTCAGTCAGTTTATACTTAGAGAGGTTCTAATGAATATTAAGAGTTGTTGCCCAAAGGTTAGCTTACAGCATGACAGAATTAGCAACAAGGTAGTGACTGGCAGTGAAATGTGAAACAGCAAAAGTGTGAAATCTTCAAGAAGAAGATGTGAACTCATTCCCAAGACATTTCTACGTATGAAGAAGTTGCATATTGGCCCCAACAGAATCTCACTGGGTTCCCTGATTAAATAAGGTGCTCTTTAAACATAAAGTGTAACTCCTGCATGCCCTTATGGACACTAACCAAAGGTGGAAGCCGATGCCTGTCTTGACTAACTACTCAGATCGAGCCTGGCAGTATATCGTTGTCAATTGGTCAGGTCGAAAGCAATTAAGTGAAGCTGGAGGTGAGTCCTAGTAAGAGAAAAAGCAGGAGGGCCTGTCTACAGGGAGACAGTTAATGTAATTGCTTTTCATCTGCTGTAATTGAAGCTCGTTTCCTAGCCGGGGATTCAGTCCTGTGTGAGCTATTTTTATGAGCCCATGTTCTATAGCACTCTGGTGAGCGGGACTGTCATCGGCATGAAACATACATATAAATTCAACACACACACACAAACACACACACACACACACACACACACATCAAAGCACGCACACAGATTTGCACTCAAATAGCTTTCCCCTTGTGATTAATGTGAGTCAGTGGCTGTTGGATTAAAAACTGAAGATTACAGGTGTTTTTGGATGTTCTCTGGGAAATGCAAGATGGAGGCAAACTGCTGCGTTGATGCAACTACAGGGGCTGAGTATGAGGGCCTGGGTCCTGTTACCGCCTCTCTAAGTGAAGAGGCGCTCCTGTCCCCAACGAGCAGCCTGTTTTAGCTCCAGATAAATCTCGAAGGGACAGCTGGGGAGGAAGGCCATCAGTCAGCACATTCCCAAATACACACATACATCCTCATGAACTAAAAATTCCACCGGAGAAGGCCAGATTCCTCAGCGACTACAGTGTTGGGTAAGAAGTTTAGGAGAGGAGGTGGAATAAGTTGTCCACCAGCTGGCTCTCATGATCAGATTTGGTTTAACTGATTTTTAAATACTATGTCAAAAAAGTGTTAAAAGTAACACAAATGTAAAACCTTGCACCAGTTAGTATTACTTTAAAGGCTTTCTTGAACAGTTACTGTCTTTTACCATAGCAAACAGTCCAACTGCAGTATACTGCTGAGCATCTGCTGTTGATATTCATTAATTCATTCAGTCACAAAGGGCTCATAAGGCCTCAGATGGGAGCTCCTCCTGCAGCCAAAATCTGCTGACCACAGAATGCCAGCGAATTTAACTGGAACTGTCTGCTTGTACTCAAAGAGGATCGCAAACTATCTGACAACTCAGTGGCCATCAATACCAGATAATCCACAAACATTCAAGGCATGTGTGAGAAAGGTTTTAATGGATTTTATCTATGCTATCACACATTTTCACTTCTTCAGTGTCTTACCTACAAGACGCAGGCCGTCCACAGGAAGACAAAAGGTCCCAGAGGATGAGGAATCTAAATTCCCAGGTAGATTTGTATCCCAGAGCTAATATTGCACTGCCTGTCCTGCTGTTTGCCCTGCAGAGAGTGAAACCCTGTTTGGAAGGCTGCAGCAGGGGTGGGAGACCAGGGTGGGGTGGGGTGGGGTGGGGTGGGGTGAACTGAGTAGAGGGTATAGAGGGAGGTGGGTGTGGTGTTGGTAATATGAGGTACAAATAATGCATTTTAATATACTCTTTCATATACTACTGTATATATGTTGGTTCACTTGGAACTTTTCAAATATGGTAGCTCATTCTAAAGCAGTAATTAATTTGTTTAAAAAAATGTGAGGATTATGGTGAAACTGACTACAACTGTGAGCAACACCATCATAACAATTAAATACAATAAGCAAAAACTGATAAAGAATGCATCCTGTCTTTGTCTGTAATTATCTGCTTTGCCCTAATTGTTCCCATCTGTTGCTCGTTTTCCAGTAACCCTGCCTCAGTGGTGTCCTGCATTTCCTTTTAAGAAAAACAACTTAAATCACAGCATTTTGATGGTAATATCCAGTACTGAAATGCTGACTAACAGCAAGGTTTCTGTTTATGTGTAAGGGTTAATCTCCTCAGGACAGTTGTTCCAGTTTGCAAAGGTCAAGCTAGTACTGATGCAAATGCTATTATTGGTTCTGCTTATAAGTCTGATTCTTTATTGATTCCCTTGTTGATTCTCAGTCAATTTTCTCCACAGAAAAAAAGCAAGCCTACATAGGTTTTTAACATCAACACAACTGTTTTATTATCTGAACAAAGTGTAGAAACAGAGCTGGAAAAATGCATCAAGGGCTCTACTAAAGTCTTAAGTTTAACGTTGTTAGATAAAACATACCAGCATCAATAAAAGGAATTGACAAGCCTGGAGGCATGTGGTTTGATTGGAATCAACAATTTGGAACCAGTTCATGATTCCCAAAGGTTTGTGATTGTGTCACAGGTAGTATCTTAAATCTTAAAATCTCAATCTATTTCCCTGGCAACCAGTCAATCCGTGAGATTCACCGGTTGCCAGGGCAATGATACAAAGACTGGTAATTCAGTGAATTTCTCCAGCCTCAGATTCATTAGTCCAGCCTCTTTTGACTGCAGGTGGATCTGGGCTTTTGATAACAAGCACTAGAGAACAGAACAGGTTTGTTGAAGTTTGTTTGCCTGAGGGCATTTTTGCTCTTTATATCTTTTACTCCTCCTCTGATAGGCATTTGCCCTTCACCTCACAAACCTTTGGGAGTAATTAGCAGCTTCAAGCATTGTTTGTGCCTGGCAGAAGTTACACCTGCATCCTCCTCAGCTTTTTGGATTTGACCAGCAAGTCATTATTTTTGCACGGGTGCAACTGTGGGACAAGATTATAGAGGCTTTATATTTTAGTGTTCTGTCACTGAGTTGTTTTGCAGGTAGAAATTAGGGTTGACCAGCCCCCTGGGATGGACTGATCATCTGGAATAGCCAAAATTTTCTCAAAATGAAATATGATTTTTAAAGCAGCTTAATCCATATTTATACATCAATAACAATAAAAACATATTAAATGTGAAAGTGAAAGGTGTCTCTTGAATATAAGGTGTCTAATGAATATACAGAGAATTTTTCATTTCTCCATCAGCTTTACAGAACCTTAGTTATGTTTGACTGTAACCACTTTCCTAGCACTGTTTTCAGCCATAGAAAACAGCTTTTTTAATGAAAGGCTTCCACATACTTTTCTGGAGTTGGTAGAGACCAAACACAGAGCTTAAAGAGAGTGAATAGGGAACTTGCATTTAGCCAGTTGTCAAAAACGTACACTCTAAGTGACAGTTTTGCTCCCCTTAAACATTAAAATATCTTATGAAAATATTAAAAAGCTGTAGCATCTCTCTTTAACAAAGCTGACATTCTAATGTTTAAGATGTTTAACGTTTACAACATTTTTCATTTTGTTTATTGTGTTAGCATGGTGGCATTGGCTTTTTAGTACTAAAAAAAGGTACAGAATAGTGAAGTGTAACTAGCTACTTAAAATTCAACTTGATTTAAAAGGTCACTGTATGTAAGACCTGATATTCCCACTAAACTTCATGATTGTCCATTGAATCGCTGTCAAGATGTTTGACTCATGCAAAACCTAAAATCTCACAGTGATGCTGGAGGAAAAGTCAGCAAATTTCCAGCATCCTTCAGATACAGTCTGACTCTGGATCACAGAGGTGACATATCCAGAGAGACACACACTTCTGTGGAGGTACTGAAACTCAATGGGTCAAGTGGCCTCAACACAGAAGTATGTGTGTAACTAGGCTGTAAACGCATCAGCGAATCTACCTCACACTTTTAGCATCTACTAACCTTGTTGGTTATTACAAATTTACCTATAGCAATACTTTATTCAGCCAAATTTAAAAAAAAGAAAAACAATATGTTTATTTTTCAATAACCCAAAAATGAGTGATCCAAATTTAAAAAGTCAACAATCTGTCCAGAATGCGCCTAAACCTGGACCCTTGACCCTAAATGCTTGACTCTGCTGACCCAGAAACATGGTGTGAGGGAACAGCCTCTTTAGCAGAGCAACAAGAAGAGACTGGATGTATGAGATAGCACTTTCCCCTCCTCTCTCAATCACATTGTAAAAAAGCCATCAGAATTAAGAGTTGAGCACTGGGCCAAATAGCTGGAGATTAACAGCTCCAAAAATAGGTGAAACAGGCTCTCTGTGTGTGTGTGTGTGTGTGTGTGCCACTGAACAAGAGAGGAATTAATGGGGAAGAGGATGGGGACCAAAAGAGAGAGAATTGTAGAAATAATTTCGTAAAAGGGCACTTTAGTCCTTATATAGGTGCAGCTGTAGCTTTTATGCAGTAATTAAATCCAAATTTAAAACTGCATTAAATTATCCACTTACCTAGTATGTAGACAAAAAATAATAGGCTACGCATTGAAAGGATTTTATGTGTATGTGTGTTTTCCCTTCCACACAGCAGCTAAACTTACCTTTGGACTTGAAGAGGACTAAAGTTTACAGCTAAAGTTAGCCCTGTCTGTCAACTGATCCCAGTCAAGGGTTAAAGGTTAGATCCCTTTCTATGGCCATGGCTGGGTTTCACAGCTCCAAGGCCATCAGGTGACTGTCAGTAAAACACTTTGAAATGTATGCTATCAAAACTACAAGGACATTATGAAATACAGCAATCAATCATCGAAGCAGAAATAGCATGGGTGTGGGGGGAGTGCATGCATTTGTAATGATTTGTCCTCTTCTTAGTCACTTGGTTTACCAAATATTCTGTATATTTTCAGGTTATTAAAAAAAAATAAGGGAGTGAAGTGCAAATTACTGTTAAATTTTAATGACATTTTACCAATGAACAGTAAAATCTGGACAAGACAATGTAGGAGACCATAAACTGCTGTGGTGAAATATGTTTGGATGACAGATCCTACAGTGCCCCCCTGTGGTGAAAGTTTAAACTACTATTGAAACTACTTTCTAATGTCAATATTAATATTTTAATATCTGACGTCAAAACTGCATGAATCCTGGGAGAACAGTTGAGCTATTAGAAAGATCAATAAATGCTCACAAAAGAGAGAAAATGGGGGAAACTAATGGGAGGAGGAGATACAGGGCACCAGTGTGGGAGTGGGTGGTGACGCGAGTGACACAGGGAGAAACCGAATGACAGCTGAGGTGAGTCATGTCTATTTTTATTCAGCCGCATGTCTCTGTGGAAAAGAATCACAGCTAAACAGACGTGTTATCGCTCTCTTGTTTCATATCAACTGATCAAATTTACTGTAAAAAGCATTTCCCTGGAAAACTACAGCAAACAAAGCACACACACTGTTGCAGAATGAAACTACAAAAACACACTCATTAAACACAAATTCTTTGAATATATTTATCAGAGAGAGAGTAATAGCAGCTACTTCCTGTTTGTGAAGCAACTTTTTAAACAGGATAGCAACAGGTATGTTTACAGAGTTTGAAGTTATAAGTCAAAGCTGCACTTTTTACACACATCAGACATAATTTCAACTATGTCACTTCATTCTGCACATCCTGTGTTTTCTTTTTCATCTTTTTCCCATCCTTATCGACATTTCTGTCACCACAGTTTTATCATTACACATCCTCTATTCTTCTGTTTATGATGTTTAAATTTACAGAACTTATTTCACTTTACTCCAAATGTCTTTCTTTCTGCCATTTTAGCCTGTAGTTGATTTCCATTTCTTAAACCTTCCACACGTTCCCACACTATTTTTTTTCTGTTTAGAACGCAGTTTCTTTTATTCACTGTATAACCCCCTTATATAAATAAGTCAAGGAAATTAAATGATAAAATTTTCTACAAGTGTGGCCAATCCAAGCAGATCTTCGTGATTAATCATACGTTCATAAAACTCCTAACTGCAGCCTTAAAAAACAATATTACAACACTAAAAATGCATGTTTAAAAAAATATTGCTCTGTGTTCCTATAGAGCCCTTATTCATTTTGTCCAGTATTCATTGCGTAGTGGAACTGGGATGCCAGACACAAGGCTGCAGACCCAGGTTGGAAGTGCTGAACCTAGGCCTGGGGACTCTGCTGGGTTGAGTGCTGCTGGAGGCCAGCTGAGGGGGATGAACAGGGCCTAGGGGACTTAGATTTGGGGCGCTTTTAAACTGCCTGCTAGCCTGTGCCGCACTGGAGGGCTGGGAAAATATAGGAGGAGAAGCAAGAGCAGAGGAGAAGGTAGGTAGCTGAGGGAGTGGGGCGGTAGGTGCAGGAGGCGGAGGGGGAGACAGAGGAGAGGTGGCCCACTGAGGCTGGCAAGGATGGGATGGAGGTGAATAGCATTGGAAGGGTTTGGCACCTTCACTGGGTGGAGGAGACATGACATCAGAGTGCCGCAGGGGTTCCCCAAGCGTTGTAGCTGATCGAGGTACAATAACTTTGAGGGCTGGTCCTGTGGCTGTTGGGGGGGGTGTGGAGAAGCGCTTGATCTCACAGACTCGTGCAGTTTTCTGAGGACCACCTGTTATTCCTCTCTGCTGCTGATGGGTGGAGTTATCTTGGGGTGCCCCACCTCCATAGTTGAACAAAGAAGAGTTGAGCTGATAGGGCTGGTGGCTCATGATGTCCACAGGCTTCAGGCCTGCTTTCTGCCCTTTAGTTCCAGCTGCCCTAGACTTCGTGACTTCAGGTTTCTTCTGTGCCTTAGGAGGGCAGGAGGGAGAGAGAAGAGGGTTGTAGTTGATGGGAGGTGGAGCACGGATGTTGGGTGAGTACTTCCAAGCGGCAGGCAGGGAAGGTGTGGGTGAGGGCTCCCTTGTCTGGGCAGGAGAGTAAGGGACTGCAGCAACAGAGGGAGATCGTTCTACAATATATCGATCCATCCTGTTCTGTCTGCGAGCAAACAGCTGGCCTCCTTTCCCCGCCAGCTGTGGCACCTGAGGGGTCTGCGGTTTGGGGGCTACAGGGGGTGGTCTTGAGCCACGCTGAGCCTGCATAAAGTTGCAGGCCTCTGCCCCCAGCCTCAGCCAGTCCTCTTCAGGACCTGATTCATGCCCAGCCTCTCCACTGGGTGTAACTCCAGATTCACCACCCGGGGTTCTCTCAAAGCGGTCATCCATATTCTGGACCATCGACAGCAAGTCTGGGTTTGGGGCGACATCTCTGTTCTGGACTGCGCTGAACATTGGCTTCTTGTTGCTACGCCGACGAGCCTCTTGCAGGATGCCAGTGCGAGCAGCTGGAACCGAGATGCGTTGCTCACGTGTCACCAGAGAATCAGTGGCAGGAGCCTGGGCAGGTGATGTAGTATCTGTCATGTTATTGTAGGTATGGAAAGATGGAGATGGAGGAGGTTGGGTTGCAGGAGGAGGAGGAGGTGGGGTGGGTTGTGCAGTGAAAGAGGTCTGATTAAAAACAGGGGGGTGTGGTGGGGAAATGGGAGGAGCTGAAAAGCATTTGGAGGGAGGTTGATTAGCAGAAGCAGGGGGAGAGAAGTATGTTGATGGACCTGGAGGGGAGAAGGTTTGAGCTGGTGAGGCACATGACAGAGAACCTGCAGAGGGAGAAAATGGGGTGGAAGGGGAAGCATGCACTGCAGGCTGTGGAGAAAATTTGTGTGCAGGAAGCTGAGAGAGAGATGCAGCAGAAAGGGAGGAGGGAGGTGAGAGGGCTGACGGGGGAGAGTTAACAGAGGGTGAAGTGTTGCTGGTGCTGTTTCTTGGAGGGATATACAAAGAGGTGCTAGACACTGCTCTCCTTGTATCTGATGGAGGGTGAGAAGTTGGGATATTCATTGTGGAGACAGCAGCCACAGGTTTGGATACCATCGTTATGGGCGTGGGTTTGGGTTGGGGAGGCCGGAACATCACAGAGGTTACAGATGCACGAGAAGGGGTGGATCCAGAGTTGAAGGGCCGCGCAGTGCGGTTCAGAACTGTAGGGTTAGAAGTGAAGCTGGTGTTATTGTGTGAGTCTATAATGGGGTTGGGACTATGATTAGGGGTAGGATCAGGGTTGCCATTTTGACTTTGGAGGGGTGTCTGAGAGGGCATGCTTAGAACAACACTAGCCCGACTGACAACTGCTGACCCTCCATTGGTCAGAACCACAGCTGGAGGAGACATGTGCAAAGAGGGGTGGTTGCTGCTTGGTTGCTTTGTGAGGCTGCTCTCCAGCCCTGAATCTCGATAGGCTGAGCTCTCCAATCCTGAGCCCTCCAACCCTGGGCTTTGATTTGCAGAAGTCACGAGTCCTGGGGTCTGATATGCTGCGATGTCCAGTTCTGCACTCTGATTGGTTGTTGTAGAAGTTGGTGTGGTTGATGGGCAGGCAGAGCTCCTTCTGTCTAGCAGGTCCAGATAACCAGTGTCCCACGTAGAGTCAAATGATCCAGAGAATCCCTCTTCCTCAACTTCTGAGCCACTTAGGATGGAACTTCCTCCTTCTTCCTCAGTCTCTCCTCCTGTCTCCCCTTCTGTGTCCCCTCCTCTATCTCCCTCAGCTTTACCAAAGCAGGTGAGTGTGTACTTCTTGGCTCTCTGTCGGCGTTTCTTGAACATAAGCACCCCTTTCGAGTTGGGGTTGGGAGCATCAGTAAGCAGAGATGCAATAGAGCGGCATTTAGTACGAGCTTCTTTCACCTGTTTTTCCACCAAACTCTCCCCACGCTGTAACTCTGCAAGACAAGAAGAGTACAGAAATAAATCCACTGAAAGAGAGTGGAAACAAAGGGGAGAAGCAGCAATGGGATTTTTGATGAATACAGAAAAAGACACAGGAGACAAGTACAGGAAACATAACAGTGTGAAAGCATGAGTAGTGGCTGATTAATGCAGCATTATCACAGTGAGGAGCTGCGATGAGCAGTGACAGACAGGAGTGTGTGTTGTGGATTTAGAACAAAGAATTCCTGCTGCTCTCCAGAGCTGAGTCACATAGTCCAGGAAGGGTAAATTACAATGTCTCTCCTGCACAAATTCTTGACTGTGCCTCTGTGCCTGTGTGTGTGTTGGATGGTTGTGGGGACATAAATCTATTTATCCAGTCACGTTTTTGTGCTAAAAGCCAGGCCCCGTAATATAAATCATAACATTTTAGGTAGAAGAGTAGTTTTAAGGTTAGAGTGAATTTAGACGTAGGGTAAGGGTAGAGTAGTTTTAGGGTGAGTCTCCAGGAAATTAATGCAATGCAAAGCAGTGTAGTATCCTCTAAAGTGATGGAAACACAACTGTGTGTTACAGCAGCATGTGCACATTTGTGTATCCCTGCTTAGTGCAATGTTATTTGAATCTTTTTAGTATCTTGGCTCACCTCACGTAAATATGCTACTGACATAACTGTAGAGTGATGAAGCCTCTGCCACAAACAGCATTGTGCAATATATTAAAACTAATAACAGTAAAAAGGCACTACTCTGGTATCAAACTTGTTTACCATATCTTCTGCCAATCTAGATCTAACATTTAAGCAGAACAAGTCCACAGCTATACTTTCAAACCTATTCATGTGTGCACAGGGACTGATATGGATGGTGTTCGTTTTTGTTTATTTGGATATCACTTAACATATTGGACAAATTAAAATTCTGAGCTGTGTTGCTGCAATTTATCCTGAGGGGGAGTTTAATATCGGTAGCACTTAATAGTACAGTCAACTTATTGCGTAATTTCCCAGCATTTATCATGAACATAATTCTTAAGACCTGAGATTGTAATTTGCAGTGTCTACAATACTTACCACTTCCTAGCAATACTTAAAAAGTAGGTACAGCAGAGCAAAGAACTGACAATTTGTGGTTTTAAAGAAAAGATGAACTATAATCTAAAAGTAAGTAGTGGTTACCAATGCAAAGGCTCTTCCCTTTGGAAGCTATTTCTACCTGTAAACACAATAACTAAAGTAGATTAAAAAGAAATGCTGTGAAATTACACCACAAGTCACGGGCTGTATTATGAAGTGCTACTGCAAGGTCTGTACCAAATTTTATGGCAATCCATCCTAACAATGGCAAATGATTGTCACTATAAAGACAATCTGCTGGTAGCGTGAGAAGAAAAGTCGGGGGGTCACCAAAGCTATTAGGGTTCATCCTCAGGGGACCATGAATGGCAAAGAAAGAAAGAAAGAAAGAAAGAAAGAAGATTCTAATTCATTAAGAAGCTGTTGAGATATTTCAGTCTGGGCCAAAGTGGTGTGCATCCCTTGCCATCCATAAAGCCATGCCAACAGTATGCAGGGTTAAAAATAACAATTAATAATTTGTAACTTTTGTTCCGTTTATTATTTGCGTCAAGTATCCGGCCCAAAGTAAAGGTGTACAGGCTGTTCAGCTGATAAAGCACAACAGTATGAGCTGGTTTAAATTGTCTTTACAGCACAGAATGACAGTGTTCAAATTCTCAGTCATTTCAGCATAATCAGTCAAGTCTGCTTACATGACTCAGAAATTTGGTAATTCTTCTGGATCTGAAAATAAAAAACAAACATTTCACTCTAAACTGATGTGTCTTCCAATGCGTCTCTATTAACTTATGTCTACTTCAAAGGGTGTAATTTATCTTACCTGCATACACAGTGCGTGGGATTGTCTGTCCACCTACATCTGAACCTGTAGAAGATGTGAGGCCCCTCATTTCACGAGTGTGAGTGTGTGTGTGTCCTTAACCACCCTCAGACCCTCCCACACACACCCTAACAGTGTCCAAGTCTGCTCTGAGTGGGGAGCCGTTTAGTCTATGTCTTCCAGCCCTTCTCTCAGGGCACAGCCCATGTAAAGACCTTTGTCTCTGTCCAACACCAAACCAACACATGATGTCAGCCCTCTATTCCTGTCAGTGTGACAGGCATCAAACACCTGTCTGGTCTCTGTCACAGACACACACACAAACACACACACAAGGACGGGAAGACCCCATCACCAGAGGATATTTAGACACCAGTGTCAATGTGTGTGTGTACATGTGTATGAGTTCATAAAGCCAAATATAGGTTATAAAGGAAAGTGTGGTCATAACTCTTTGCTGATGTGCTGTTCTCTTCTGCTGACATCTCACACCTGAGTAACATTGCACACACAGACACATAACTCTTTAGAGCTAATAATCCCATATCTAAAGCCCAAGGCAGTGTGTGTCTGTGTGTGTGTGTGTGTGTTCGTAACATGAGAAAGGGCAGGTCCCTGGGCACCACAGTCATGATTTGTCCTATAGCAAAGCCCTCACTGTACACCAAAGTCATTCAGGTCTATGGCCTCTTGTACGGGATGACAGATCCTTCATTTCTCAAGTGTTTGCTCATATGAAATCAGAACCCAGTCATTGCATAGCTATTAGCTTTAATCAGCTATTATCCTCATTGCCTTGTTGAAATAATAAGTTAACTAGACAGAGTGAAGAAAGCTTAAAAGAATAGTTCAGTATGTTCTCATCTCAATGTCACGGCAGAGCAATAATTGTATTCTTCTATTAATCCATTTAAAGTCACCAATAAACATAATCCCTACCTATGGGTATTTGGGCTGTATTATATACTGTGTGTGCAGCCGATGCCCCTAATGCCACATGTCGCGTTAGAAAGTTGCTGGAAGGAGACACATAAGTCATAAGAACACGGAATTGTTTAACTTAAAGGGAGAAGTCAAATCCAACATATTGTGGAAATACTGATAAGCAGAAGATGAATATTCAAACTGACTAAGAAGCCACTCAACAGAAGGAAGTTACTATCAAGAATGGAGAGTTTAGCTGTTCCAACACAGAAGACAATGTGTGGAGGTTCAACCCAAAGTCCGGCACCCAAGAACGATCCAGGATGAAACAAAGAGTATCCATGATCGGGAGGATACTATGAGGCTGCCACAAGACCTGAGGTGAGTGCTGAATAGAAAAGCAGAGCTAAACTCAGGTTCCAGACTGCCAGGCAGCTGCTGGCTAACCCATTAGATGGAGTCTTGTTAGGTGTGGTGCCAATCAGCTGACAGTAACATCAGATCATCAACTTCTCGGACCCAAAAAGGATGGCAACAGAATGATTGTTCTGTCAAATCAACACGATATTGAAATTACAGCAATATCTTACTATAATACACCAAATCTCTGTCTGTGTGTTTCTTTGTTTCTTTGTCTGCAAAGTCTTCCTGTGCCATCAGGAGCTGAGCAAAAAGCCTTGGCACAGATGTATGTACTAGTAGCATTAAATCCTTACTTAAAAGAAGCCAGAGCCATTATTTCCCATGCTAGATGACTTAAATAATTAATTGATTGAGCTAAATATTTATTGTTTCTTTTCTTTTCTTTTCTATTATTTTATAGTAAACTTTTCTTCTTTTCTAAGGTGAATCTCAGAAAGTCATTTTCTATTTTTTAAAATAAATCAAACACTTGAAATTTTCATATTTGTAATTTATGAATTACAAATATTAAATTCTTTTTTTACCTACGTTTTACCTACTCTTGAAGTATAGCTTGTTATTGGTCCGAGAGAACAAAAATGGAGCAGTGGCTTTCAGGTAGAAAGCAATGCTATTAATGGAGCATGAATGAGTGAAAACACAGAGAAGAAAACACTTCACTGTGGGCTCATGTGATGATCAGAGATTAAAGGTTTGGCTGGGCCACAGATTTTCAGAATTTAAAACAGTGCGATTAATGACTGAACCAATAAGCTATCATTTCATGAATAAAATCATAGAGAATTTACTGATACATGTGAAAAAACATTTGTACGACTTTCATAGTCACATCTAATCTGTCAATCAGAGGTTTCAATAGCTATAAATACAGCTACCAGGGCAAATGCTCAGCATACTGACAGAGGAGATATGCTGCTGTTTCAGGGGACAGAAGAACCGAAGAGGGGAGGTGGAATACCTCATGGGTATCTGGTTTATGTCACCCCATCACCACCAGCCTGTCAATATACACTCCAGTTCCAAGAAATGTCCACTAGAGGGTGATTTAAGACTACAAGCTAACTGATGCCTTTGGAAACACCACAGAGAATATTGGGAATTTTAATTAAAATGCAAAAACACAATGGTCACGACTTAAATAGCTGCTTTACAAGGACACCGGTAACACTCCCGTTTTTGGTTAGCAGCTTGTGTATTATCATGAAACTTAATAGAAGAAGTTCAGATACAGCTACACAATATCACATCCGAGACCCAAAGCTCTTGGTTAGAATTTTAATGAGTAGAAGTGGCATTCACATACAGAGCATGCCGTTAAGTATTAGAACTCTAATGTCAATTATAGATAATTTTCAAAGTCACTGTGATACTTTGTTTCAGCCATTCCTTTACTAACAATTTTATAACAAGAAGTGCCATAAATCCAACTTTTTGTACACAAAGTTGAACCTTATAACTGTAAATGTACTCATTACTTTACGCTAATTAAAATCTCAGAAATCATTAAGCTGATACTGATATAAAAAGTACCTAAAATTGCATAGCTTTAAATTAAAATATATACTCACTGGCTTGCCGTGCTTTGTCCATATAGGTGGTGGAGAGTTCATCACTTACAGGCATTTGCTGTGGTCCCACCATAGGCACCAAATGTTTCCCAGACCCCAACATCAGAGCCTCTTTCGCCCGTTCTGGAGACACTAGGGGCGGGCAGACCAGCCCATTACAGCCCCCAGCCTCCTGGAAGCCACTGTCCCCTTCTTCTTCTGCTTCCACCAACCCCTGATCAGGAGTCGAGGTGATCGTGTGAGGGGTCAGTGTGTGGGGGGTGTGTGTAGGAGTGGTCCACTCTGTCTGGCGAGGCTGGTAGATGAACTCTCTGCGAGGAACACCAGCAGCACACTGACCATCCCACATCCCTTGCGATGTAACTCCTGCATCTGTAGCACTCTCATACCTTATAAAAAAGGACAGGATACAACAAAGCTAATCAGTTTAATTGTGGAGACTACAAAGTGAAAGATTTTTACTGTGGCTTAGCTAATAGTATACATCTTAGACTCTAATCCATATAATCCTGCTCTCTCTCTGTAACCATTTTTAATAATTTAGCAAAGGCATATATACAACATGTCCCCAAGAAAATTTTATTAAAATACAACTGGATGCCAAGTTTTCAAAAGCTGTTGAACATGTCATACCCAATGAAGAGGCCTCTTAATACTGCTATGCTATTTCTTTTGCATCAAATTGGTAGTATGAGTATTTTTACTATTACTTTATTTGCTCCTTAATTAACAGTTCTGATAAGGAGTGAGTCAAAATGTCAAGTTGCACTTTTTCAAATCTCACTCATATAATACAAGATGGGGATGCAATACAGGGAAGATTTTCCCAAACTTCCTTCAAAGTAAATGTACAGTGGGGCAAAAAAGTATTTAGTCAGCCACCAATTGTGCAAGTTCTCCCACTTAAAAAGATGAGAGAGGCTTGTAATTTTCATCATAGGTATACCTTAACTATGAGAGACAAAATGAGAAAAAAAAAATCCAGAAAATCACATTGTCTGATTTTTAAAGAATTTATTTGCAAATTATGGTGGAAAATAAGTATTTGGTCAATAACAAAAGTTCATCTCAATACTTTGTTATATACCCTTTGTTGGCAATGACAGAGGTCAAACGTTTTCTGTAAGTCTTCACAAGGTTTTCACACACTGTTGCTGGTATTTT